>JAJNNQ010000112.1:0-107500 GCA_027886175.1 Phylloscopus collybita
AAAAAAATTAAAAAAATAAAATAAAATAAAATAAAAATAAAATTAAAAAAAAAAAAAAAAAAAAAAAAAAAAAAAAACTGAAAACCCAAACCAGAAAAATCTTCCCAGCAAGAGCGCAGCTGTGAAAAGTCAGCCGTGACCCCCAAAACTTCCCCAAAAAATCGTGTCTTTCTCCGGCTCCACTGCCGGGTTCCCATCCGTCTTTAGGGTTTTGTGCTCTCTGATCCCCTTCCCGGAGGTGGAGCCGCTTTTCCCGGTGGGAAATCTCCTGATCCCGGGTGTCGGGGGGGGTGGGCAGAGCCCAGCCCGGCCTCGCTTCTCTTTGAGCCCCCAAATTCTTTGCTTTTCCCGCATTTCCGGGGGGGGTTTCCAGGCTGAGGGGAATCCCGGCCCCGGGAGAGGCTCTCCCGAGGCTCCCGTTCCCCTTCCCAGGGCTTCCCCGGGATCCTCGGGGGATTTCCTGGAGCCGGGAGAGAGGCGGGGGATGCGGTGGGGGGATAATGAGGGGGAGGAGAACTGACCCGGCGGTGCTGGGTGTGGTGTGTCCTGGAGAATCTGCTGGAATTCCCAAAGAACCTATTGGAATTCCCAAAGATTCTGCTGGAATTCCCATTGATTCTGCTGGAATTCCCAGAGATTCTGCTGGAATTCCCCGAGATTCTGCTGGAATTCCTGGAGAATCTGCTGGAATTCCCCGAGATTCTGCTGGAATTCCTGGAGAATCTGCTGGAATTCCCAAAGATTCTGCTGGAATTCCCACAGAATCTGCTTGGAAATTCCCGGAGATTCTGCTGGAATTCCTCAAGATTCTGCTGGAATTCCCAGAGAATCTGCTGGAATTCCCAAAGATTCTCCTGGAATTCCCAGAGAATCCGCTGGAATTCCCGGAGATTCCCGCTGAATTCCGGCGCTGGATGTGTCAGAGCGGAAGGAAGGGGCTGCGCCTCCCTCACCCGCCCGCTTTGGGGTTTTTCCCTTTTGGCAGCACGGGCGGGGAAATTCCCCGGGAAAAGGGAAGATTTTTTTCCTTCCAGGCCCCCCTGAGGAATCCCGGACGGATCCCGGAGGACGCAGATCCCTCCAAGAGGCAAAAACCATCCCGGGAATCTCCCTCGGAGCTGCCCGGGGCTGCCCAGAGCTGCAGAACCGAACTCGCATCCCTTTTCCGCTCTTTTTTTGGGGGGAAGGGAACAGGGGGCGGGGGGATTTGGGGTCTGGGGGTGTCCCAGCCCCCTCCCCGGCTCCTCCTGGGGCCGGCCCCGCTGCTCCCCGCGTCTTGGGGGGGCTTTGGGGGGCTCCTCCCGACCCCTCTCCTCCCCTGGACGCTCCAAGGGTGGGACCCAGGGAGCTGCTCCCGGTGCCAGGGGGGGTTTGGATCCACAGGGAATGGGTGGGGATGGGTTTGGGGGGCGATTAGGGTTGGGGTTCGGGGTGATCGGGGTGGTTTTGGGGTGATTAAGGTGGGGTTTGGGTGATTAAAGTGGGTTTTGGGGGTGATTTAGGTGGTTTTTGGGGAGATTAGGATGGGTTTAGGGCGATTAAGGTGGGGTTTGGTATGATTAAGGTGGGGATGGGGGTGATTAAGGTGAGTTTTGGGGTGATTAAAGTGGGTTTGGGGGTGATTAAGGTGGGTTTGGGGGGTGATTAAGGTGGATTTTGGGGTGATTAAGGTGGGTTTGGGGGGTGGCAGGGATGTCCTGGGGGTGACACCAACCGGGCTCTCTCAGCGGTGGCGTCAAAGGTGCCCCAGGGAAGTGGCAGGGGTGGGAGGGTGGTGACACAGGTGGGGTTGTGGGTGACAAAAACGGGGTTTTGCAGGTGCCCAAATGGCCCAGCGCTCGTGTCCCCACCCCCGTGGAGTGCCCCTCCCCGTTATTTTTTGGAGGGGAGGCTCCGTGCCCTCTCCCGGCCGGGCCAGGGACGCTCTGGGCGCCCCCCAGGCCGAGGAGGAGCCGCCTGGGGGGGATTTTCGTTTTGCTGCTGTGCTGGTTTGAAAGCAAAACCAGTGAGACTCACAGTCAGAGATACAATTTAATAGGAAAAGAGAGGAAAAAAAGGGTAAAATAAAATAAATGGAACAATGCAACCTGACACCCTGTCGGTCAGGGGGTTTGAAGCAGTCCAAAAGTGAGTCCTCCTGGAGTGGCAGATGTGGTTTCTGCTGGAGCAGAGATGATCCTGAGAGAGAAGGGTCCCAGGGATGGTGAGAAGGGTCCAGGGGTGGTGAGAAGGGTCCAATCTTCCTCCAGGAATCCAGTGGAACCAGATGAGATGTTCTTGTCCAAGCAGTGATTCCGTCTGGTGGCTCTTGTCTCCTCTGGGAGTCCAGTGGATAAAAAGCTGCTGGTGATGTCTCAAACCCTGGATTATATCCAGGTGGGGAATGCTTGGCTCCTCCCCCTGGGCGGAGCATCTCCCAATGGGATGATCTCATTCCCATGAGTCCTGCAGTGGGTCCTTGATGGCCCATTAACCAGAGATAACTCCTGAGGAAGTTATCTATGAGTCGTGTGGCAAGGCATTGTTGGGCTCGTTAACAGGAGATAAGGAAAACACTGCCCCACCTTGGCTCCAAGGCTCATGGGGATGGAATACAGACCTTGGGCACAATTTGACATTGGAACCCAGGACAGCTGCCGAGGGTGTTTCGGCGCCTTTCAGCCAACCCTGGTGCTCAGGAGTCGGTTTGAGACCTAAAAACCTTTAGGACTTGCCAGGTTCTGGGTGGGAAGGAGGGAACCTGGAGGGGATCCAAGCGAGTGGCGGCTGCGGAGCCGGGGGGACGGGGATGGGAGATCTCTGGGGTCAGGGCTGCTCCTGGAGCAGGGGGGTTATTGCACAGGGCGTGGGTGAAAGAGAGCAGGGCATCACCCGTAGAGGGGCACCCAGGGTGGTACCCACTGTCCCCCCAAAGGGGGCATCGCCCCCAGAGGGAAACCGGGGTGGCACCCACTGTCCCCCAAAAGGGCCAGGACCCCCAGAGGGGCACTGGGGTGGTGCCCACTGTCCCTCCAAAGGGGGCATCACCCCCTAGAGGGGCACCAGGGTGGTGCCCAATGTCCCCCAAAAGGGACATCACCCCAAAAGGGGCACTGGGGTGGTGCCCCACTGTCCCTCCAAAGGGGGCATCACCCCTAGAGGGGCACCAGGGTGGTGCCCACTGTCCCCCCAAAAGGGACATCACCCCCAAAAGGGGCACTGGGGTGGTGCCCACTGTCCCCCCAAAAGGGGCACCGGGGTGGCACCCACTGTCCCCCCAAAAGGGCCAGCTCCCCCAGAGGGGTTGCTGTAGCCACGGTTGGTGCCCGCACGTTTTGATTTTCGGAAAATCCTTTCGCAGACACAGAACTGGTACACAAGAGCGTGTTGTTATAAACGACCCTGGTTTTTCTATTTTATTTTATTTTATTTTATTTTATTTTATTTTATTTTATTTTATTTTATTTTATTTTATTTTTATTTTTATTTTTTATTATTTTTTTTTTTCTCAAGGAGGAGCTTTGCTTGGTGACCCTTGGACGTGACCAGCGGGTCCAAGGGTCTCACCCCTTAGGTGGGCTCCTTGTAAGAAGGTGTAAAGGCAGGTGCTTTGGGAATAAACCAGGGTTTGGAGTCACCTCAGCCTCCTGAACCAGGAGTCTGTGTCCTTTCGTGTCCTACAGCGACCGGTTCCCGTCCCCCTTGCCCCGTTTTGACCCCCAGAACATCGCCCCTGTTGTGCCCACCCCAGGGTGCCCGGAGCTCCCCCCAGAGCAGCACCCAGTGCTGGCCCCCACTGCTCCCCTCGGCTGGCAGCACCCTCGGGGTGGCCCTGGATCCCCAGCCAGGGTGTCCCCCTCGGCCTGGTACCCCCAGCTCCCCCAAATCCCATTCCCCTCACCCTGATACCCCTTAATCCCATCCCCTCAGTCTGTTCCCCCAAATCCTGTTCCCCCAAATCCCATTCCCCTCATCCTGATATCACTAAATCCCATCCCCTTTAGCCTGAGAAGCCCAAATCCCATCCCCTCATCTTGTCCCCCCAAATCACATTCCCCTCAGTCTGTTCCCCTAAATCCCATCCCCTCAGCCTCTTTCCCCAAATCCCATCCCTTCCTCCTGTTCTCCCAAATCCCATCCCCTCATCCTGATACCACTAAATCCCATTCCCTTTAGCCTGAGAACCCCAATCCCATCCCCTCAGCCTGTTTCCCTAAATCCCATTCCCCTCATCTTGATACCCCTTAATCCCATCCCCTCAGTCTGTTCCCCCCAAATCCCATTCCCTTTAGTCTGATAACCCAAATCCCATTTCCCTCATCCTCTTCCCCCAAATCCCATCCCCCTCACCCCGGCACCATCCCGCTCCCCTCCTTCTCGCTGCTGGGGCCACCAGCCCGGCCACGCCCCCTTCCCACCGCTCTGCCCCTCCCCATAACATTAAAAATAATATTTTATTTTATTTTACTTTATTTTATTTTATTTTATTTTTTATTTTATTTTTTATTTATTTTATTTTAATTTTTAATATTTTATTTTATTTTATATTTTATTTTTATTTTATTTTAATTTTATATTTTATTTTATTTTTATTTTATATTTTATTTTATTTTATTTTATTTTATATATTTTATTATTTTATTTTATTATTTTATATTTTATTTCTTATTTTATTTTATTTTATTTTATTTTATTTTATTTTATTTTATTTTATTTTATTTTTTTTTCTTCCCCCCCACTCCTCTCCCGTTTCCTTCGGCCCCACAGCCCCGGCTCCTTGCTCCGGCAGGGATCCGAGCCGTTCCTGAAAGGAGAAAGCTTTGGGAAAGGAGCGGCTGGGCCCGGACCCCCCCTGCCCCCGCCGCCCCCTCCCCGATTCAGCCAAAGCTCCAAAGGTGGAGGAGCTCCCCTGGTGTCACCTCCGCTTTCACTTTTCCCCCGCCCCATTTCTTTCATCTTTTTTTTTCTCTCTCTCTCCCCTCCTCCCCAAGCCCTTCCTCTCTTCTCTGTCAGGGTTTTCCCCTCCCTCCCCTCCCTTTCTCCTCGGCCTCCCGGGACAGAAAGGGCTCGGGCGGGCGAGGCCTCTTTAATTACGGCTGGGGAAGGGGAGAGAGAAGAGAAAAAAAAAAAAAAGAAACCCCAAAAAAAAACCCCCACAAAGCCACCAAACCCCACAGACGGCTCCCTTTCCTGTTTGCTGAGGTGGGGCCGGAGGTGGGGACAGGAACGCGCTCGGTGCAGGAAGCGCACGGCAGGGTGTCCGTCTGTCCGTCTGTCCGTCTGTCCCTCTGTCCGTCTGTCTGTCTGTCCATCTATCCGTCTGTCCGTCCGTCCGTCCGTCCATCTGTCCGTCTGTCCGTCCGTCTGTCTGTCTGTCTGTCCGTCCGTCTGTCCGTCTGTCTGTCCGTCTGTCTGTCCGTCTGTCCGTCTGTCCATCTGTCTGTCTGTCCGTCCGTCTGTCCGTCTGTCTGTCCGTCTGTCTGTCCGTCTGTCCGTCCGTCTGTCTGTCCATCTGTCTGTCTGTCTGCTCCCGGCCTCGCCCGGGGGCTGGGGATGCTCGGGGGGGGGCACCGAGGGCACCTCCCTGGTGCTGGTGCCCCCTGCCCCTCTGTCACCCCAAACCCCGCTGTAACCCCAAACCCCGGTCCCCACCCCAAACCCCTCTCCCACCCCAAACCCCTCTGCCACCCCAAACCCCGCTGCCACCCCAAACCCCACTGTAACCCCAAACCCTGCTGCCACCCCAAACCCCTCTGCCACCCCAAACCCCGCAGCCCTTGCCCCCTGACACGGGGTCCCACGAGCTGGACCCAGCGGTGCCCCCTGGGGTGACAGTTCCGGTGTCCCCTGGGCCCTGGGGAGCTCTGGGTCCCCTCACAGCCCGGGGGTCACCGGGGGTCCCCTGGGTGCCACCCCGAGCCCTGCAGGGGGGAACTGGGGGCGGTTTGGGGTCAGGAAGAGGGGCACAGGGGGGCACAGAGGGGCACAGGGGGGCACAGGGGGGCACATGTGGGGATGCTCCTCGGCCCCCTTCCTGCAGGGTGGGGGGGCCCGAGGGATGCTCCTGCACATCCTGCATCCCTCTGTCTGTCCAGGGGACTGTCCCCGCACTGTCTGTGTCCCTCTGTCTGTCCAGGGGACTGTCCTGCACTGTGTCCCTCATTAACCCAGAGGATTGTCCTGCACGTGCTCCATCCCTCTTTGAGGCTGAAGGATGCTCCTGAACACCCTCCACCCCTCACAAAATCCAGAGGAGTGTCCTGCCCAGCCTCCATCCCTCTGTCTGTCCACAGGATTGTCCTGAACTCCCTCCATCCCTCACGAAATCCAGAGGAGTGTCCTGACCTCCCTTCACCTCTGAGGTGAGGCCGAAGGATGCTCCTGCACATTCTCCATCCCTCTGTCTGTCCAGGGGGTTGAACTGCACTGTGTCCCTCACTAAACCCAGAGGATTGTCCTGCACATCCTGCATCCCTCAGTGAGGCTGAAGGATGCTCCTGCCCAGCCTCCATCCCCCTGTCTGTCCCAGAGGATGCTCCTGCACTCTCTCCATCCCTCTGTCTGTCCAGGGGATGCTCCTGCACTCCCTCCATCCCTCCCTAACCCCAGAGCCTTCTCCTGCTCCCCCTCCATCCCTCGCTGAGCCCAAGGGAAGCTCCCGCCTGCCCCCCTCCGTCCCTGGGCCGAGCCCGGGCGCTGCTCCTGCCCACCCTCCACCTCCCGGCCAGCCCGGAGGCCGCTCTGGCCCATCCTCCGCGCGCTCCATCCATCCCTCCATCCCCTCCCGGCGGCTGCGGAGGGAGGCGGTCGCTGTGGCAACAACGTGCGTGCGGCGCAGGGGAGGGGATGCTCGGCGCGGGGATGGCTCCCGGCGGACGGGCAGCGCTGCCCGCGGCGGGCCATGGGCTCCCCTGAAGGTAGGGCCGGATCCCCCCCCTGCCCCACTGCCCCCCGCCTCCAAGGGCACGGCCGGGATTGAGGGGAGGGCGCGGGGGGCGCTCATTGATAGCCGGGCTCGGCCGGGAGCCGGTGCGCGCTGCGGGTCGGAGCCGGATCGCGGCGTCCCCGGGACTCCTCCCGCCCGTCCCCGCTGGGCAGGGAGGCCGAGCCCCGGCGGGGGCCAGGCGGCCGGGTCAGGCGGCCGAGCAGCCCCCGCCCGCCCCGGGCGCAGGTGGCAGCCGCCGAGCAGCCGCTGCGATCGTCTTCATGCTTGAGAAACTGGGTTAGTGGCGGGGGGGAAGGCGGCGGGCCGCGGCCTCGGTGATTCACGGGCACGGCCCCGGGGGGCGGCTGCGGCCGGCGGAGCCCCGGGCGCGGCGGCGCCGGGGATGCTCCAGCCGGCGTTAAAGGACACGCGTGTGCATCCCCCCCCCCCCCGCCGCGCGGTGGATCCCGGCCAGGCGCTCACCTCCGGGCCTGTATCCCCCGCCCCGCCCCAGATGTGCCTTCCCGCCCAGATGTGCCCATCCCCGGACGCACCCCAGGCTCTGCCATCCCCCCTCCAGATGTGCACCCAGAGGTGGCGGGAGGGAGGGGGGGGGGCCCCAGTGGCTCTTTCCTGAGCCGGGCGGGGGGAAACTGAGGCAGCGAGGAGCAGGAGCAGCGCGGAGGAGCCGCAGAAGTGGTGGAGCTGCTGTCACCAGGCAGCGCTCCCACACAGAGCCGGGAATAGACTCCGGATCCCGGCGCTGCGGCACCAACGCAGCCCCGCCGCCCCCGCGGGGTCCCGGCCGCGGCTCCGCTCCCGTGCCCGGTGCCGGGATCACGTTCCGAGCGGCTCCGGAGGGATGGAGCCCTGCCCTGCCCAGCCCTTCCCCCGCACCGCGGCCGGGCCTCGACCCCCAGGCCGTGGGGGGCTGAGAGCGTGGGGGGGGCACCAGCTCCCCCCGCCAGAGCCCAGCGCTTGATTTTGGCCGCTTCCCGGCACCTCCCAGCCCTCCCCGGGCTGCGCTGGGTGCCGCCGATGGAAATTCCCGCTGGATTTCCCCGTCCCAGGGCAGCGCGGGGCGCCCCCAAACCCCAGCCCGGGGGGTCGGGGCGGGCGGGAGGTGCCGCCATCCCCAGCTCGCCCCCCGCTGCCGCAGCCCCGTGAGACGCTCAGATCCTCCCCCGCCCCACCCCCGCCCCGAGAGGGGCTGAGGGTGCCAAAATCCCTCGGAGGGGCACAGTGGGGGGAGCGCCCGATGCCCAGCGGGGGGCTGGGGGTGCTGCGCCGGGGGTCCGCGCTGCCCCCCGGCCGGGTTATCCCGGTTTTCCTCCCTCTTTGTGCCGGGAGGAGCGGGAGGAGCGGCAGCCCAATACTGCTTCGTCATGATGCCGGCTAATTCTCCTCTCGCCGGGAGAAGGGACTGAGCCAGCAGCGAGCTGGGGGGAGAGAGGCGAGCGGCACCCACGCGGCCACCGCCACCCACCCACCCACTCACCCACCCACCCACCCCCGCCCGGGGCCGGCCGCGCACTTCCTCCACCCTCCCACCCCGCGCTCCACGCAGCCTCCCCCGCACCGCCCAGCCGCGGTTATCGCCCGCCGGGGCTGGCGGGGGCAGATAGGCTCCCTCTCGCTCGCTCGCTCGCCCGTTCGAGCCCCGCGGTCGCGCTCTCGGATGCGCCGCAGCCCGCCGCAGCCCCGCCAGCCCAGGCGAGAGTCGGCGGGCCGGGCCAGCGGAGCCAGCGCAGGGCAGCCCCCCGCAGCCCCCCGCGGCCGCAGGGATGCGCTGAGCCCGGCCTTGGGTGAGTGAGCGGCCGCGGGAGGGACGGGGACACGGGTGTGGGGACACGGGTGGGGGACACGGGTGGCGGAGAGGCCGCCGGGGGGGTGCGGGGGGGACGGTCCGTGCCGGCCGCTCTTGGGTTTTTTTCCCGTCGCTTTTCGGTGCCGCCGCTGCCGGGGGGGAGCTGAGGTGGGGAGGGGGGGTGCGGCTCGGGGGTGCCCCACATTTTGTCCCCCGCCTTGTCCCGGGGGTGCTGGGGGGCAGCGGGGATGACAAGGGCGAGTGTGGAGGGTGGGGGGGACTCGGGGACAGCGGGGACAGCGATCCCCGAGCCCACCCCGCGGCACCACAGCGCTGCCCGGGCCCCCCCTGTCCCCCCGTCCCTGGGGACGCTGCCGTGGGCACCGCGGATCCCGAGGGAGGAGGCCGGGACAGCCCAGCCCTCCCCAGCCCCACCTGCGGAGGGAATTTGCGGGGGTCTCGGCGCCGTTGCTGTGGGGGGCAGCCCCAGCCCCACCCCTCCGTGAAGGGTTCGATGCTCCCTGGCCCGACACGGAATTTTGGAGCCCACCCCCCACCCCCAACCCCCCCGGCGAAGCCCGGAGGGGCTCAATTCCCATCTCCCCACCGCCGCGGAGCATCACCTGCTGTCACCTGCATGGCGGGGGGGTGGGATTTTTGGGGAGAATTTGGGGCACCGAGCGCGTCCCCCCCCATCTCTCGGCCGGGGAAGGAGCCATCCCGGGCCGGGGGAGTTCAGCTCCTGGCTGTGGGCAGCCAGGCCGGGCTGATTCCAGCCTCTCCCAGGCCACCCTGGGCCACCACCTGCCACCCTGGGGATCCCCCCTGGGGACCCCCTGGCCCCGTCCCGGGTGTCCTGTGGGGTGCGAGCCTGGCTGAGGTGCCCCCAGGGCCGGTATTGGGGTGCTCAGGCCCCCCAGCCTGGGGTACCCAAGGCTGCCCAGGCCGTGGGGCTGATCCCAAACCTGGCATAACCGAGAGGGTGGTGGGGGGGGGGGGGGGGGGGGGGGGGGGTTTGGGGGATCGGGGGGGCGCCCCCAAACCCCCATCGGGAGCCGCGGAGGGCGCGGCCTCCTCACACATCCCCAGCGGGTCCCTCCGCGTGCGGGATGAGCAGGCTAATCCCACCCTAATCCCGGATTAGCAGCCACGTGAGGCGCGGCCCGGAGCGGGCTGTGGGGTGGCCATCGGGGCAGGGGGGCCGGGCAAGGACCCCCCGTCCTTCCACCCCCGGGAGTTTTGGGGTTCAGGTTCAGGGGGGTTCTCTCCCCCCCGTCCCTCGGAGCCTCCTGGCAGGGCCGGGGGACAGCTGCCTTGGCCCGGATTCCGCGGATGGGAGGAACCGGCGAGGTGGAAATGCCTCCTTCATCTCCATCCGCTCCGGGATGGGGTGGGGCGGGTTGTTGTTATTCCCACCCCGCCCCATCCACCTTCCATCCACCCAGGGAAACTGAGGCACGGAGCATCCCCTGCCGTCCCAGCCGTGGAAAAACGCCCGCGGGCTGGCGGCAGCAGCAGCTGCTGGTGGTGGCGGTGGTGGCTTTTAAGGCCACCGAGGTCCCCGGGCGGGACGCAGCGGCACGGAAGCGATGGGGCTGTCAACAGCCCCGGGCTCGCTTCCCGCTCTCCCGGGAACGGGAGAGAACCAGGACAAAAGAGGAACCGGACACCGGCCGGCCGCGGCTCGGGGACCCGCGGGCTGCCCGCGGGTTCGTGGCTGTCGCGATCAAGTTGCCGGTGAGGCCCCGCGCTGTGGCGGTGCCTCGGTTTCCCCGGTGAGCGGGGAGGATGCTCCGGGCCTCGCCTGCGCTGTTTGTGTGGAGGTTGTGGTGGGAGGAGGAGGAGGAGGAGGCCGGGCCGGGCTGGGCTGGGCTGGGGCTGGGCCGGGCTGGGAAGCAGCGGACACCGTTCCCAGGGCTGGCGGGAACCGTCTGTTCAGGGAACTTGTGACCCCGGGTGTCCCCCCCCCCCGGCCCCCGCTTTCGCCGCTGGCTCCGAGCCGCCACAGCCGCGCCGCGACCCGGGCAGGGAGGGTGAGGAGGAGGAGGGCGCTGGGAGGAAGGCTGGGGGTCCCCTCCCCGGACCGTGGGGGGGGGTTTGTCACACCGCCTGGCCCCTGGCCCGCGGCCGGGCACTGATGGCTTTGGCGGCTGCGAAAAGTCAAATCCGGATTTCCTCGGGGCGGGGAGGAGGGAACCGGCCTCTTCCCGCGGCAGCGCAGCCGGGCCCCGCCGGCACGGCGTGGCGGGGGCGGGGGGGGGGGGGGGAACCGGCAGCGCTCCATCCCGGTGAGCCCCGCCGGCACGTGTGCTGTCCCTTCATCCATCCCTCCATCCATCATCCATCCATCCATCCATCCATCCATCCATCCATCCATCCCTCCATCCATCATCCATCCCTGTTCCCACTCTCCCTGCCCAGCTCTCCTCCCTCCCCGCTGCGGCCTCAGCATCGCCCGGAGAGGGGGGCACAGCGCGTCCCTCCCCCCCCGGTCCTGTCCCCGCTGCCCCGAGCCCCCCAGGCCAGGAAAAATCCCAAACACGCCGGGCCGCCCTTATCGCGGGCCAGGCGCGGGTCCTGGCAGCGGATCCGCGGGGAGATTGGAGGTTGCCATGGGGAACGCGGCTGCCATCGGGGCGGTGGCTCCCTGCCTGCGCCCGATAAGCTGTCCCCCGCGTCCCCGGGGGGCGGAGGGGGGGGACCGTGACCGAGGTGCTTGTGCACCACTGGCCGGTTTTGTGGCGTCTCTCGGCAGCCCCGGCTGGCGTTTGTTTTTCCTTCCCCCGCATCCACCCGGCCCCGCACCCACCCGGCCCCGCCGCCGCTTCCTCTGCTCCCGTTCTCCGCCATCGCATCCATCTGCTCGCTGTCACCGCGTCCCCGCCGCTGTCCCGAACGCCCTGGAGAGCCACCGGAGGCGGTGGGGCGAGGCTGGCTCCGGCTCTGGAAAGTGTGAGCTGCCGGGCTGTGTTGGCCCGGACAATGCCGCCCCTTGTGCCGAGCCGGGGGTGCCCGTCCCGCCGGGCCCGGATCCCCCGGGAGGGCGGGGAGGTGCCGCGGGTGGGGCTGGGGGCGTTAAACCCCGTGCCGGTGACAAATCTGGAGTGTTTTTGGGGGGGGGGGTCTCAGGGGAGGGGACACAGCCGAGCCCCCTCCTCCCGCACCGGCAGCGCGAGGATGCTCCCGCCTTTCTCCGAGCCGGCCCTGCCCCATCCCCGCAGCGCACGGGAAGGGGCGCGGGCCGGTGGGAGCCGGGGGACAGCAGGGCCCGGTGTCCCCAGAGGCGCTGCCACCCCCCCGTGCCAGCTTCACGCTCCGCTGTCGCTGTCGCTGTCGCTGTCGCTGTCGCTGTCGCTGTCGCTGTCGCTGTCCCCGCCCGGCTGGCCTTTCCCGGCTCCCCTCCCGGAGAAGTCGGGAGCAGAATGGGGAATTTTCCCCTTTGTCCGCGGAGCCCCCCGGGGGCTGCGGGGGGCTGAGCCCGTCCCGCTGCCGCTGGAGCCTTCTGGAGGCCGCGGGACAAAAGGGGCGTCGCTGCCGCTGCTCCGTCAGCAGCAGGGACAGGCGACAGCGAGGGGACAGCGAGGGGGACAGCGTGGGGACAGCGAGGGGACAGCGAGGGGACAGCGGGGGTGGCTTCATCACCTCCGCGCTCTCCTGGCAGAGGGAAACCCCCGAGGCCCAGCGCGGTGTCGGCGCCCAGAGGGATGCGCGGCCACAGAGGCAGCGGTGAGTGCGGGGTCCCCCGCGCCGCGTCCCCTGCCCCGGGGTGGGGGGGGACAGTGGCACCTCCCGGCAGCCCCGTCCCCAGCGCTGGGGGTGTGCCAGACACCTCAGTGCCGGCTGGGGCAGGGTGCAGGGCATGGGGGGAATGGGGGCGTGGGACCCCCCTCCCAGGGGGGGGGCTCTGAGCCCACCCCGGCAGTGCCCAGAGCCCGCTGTCCCCACAGGACCCTGTGACTGACACCACCCTGCCAGCCCGCAGCTGAATGGAAAGACTGCAGAAGGTAAGGGGGGGGGGTTGGGGAGGGGGCTGGGGGGTCCAGGAAGGGGGCTGGGGGTCCAGAGAAGGTTCTGAGGATTCAGAGAGGGGGCTGGGGGGTCCAGAAGTGGGTGTTGGGGGTCCAGAATGGGGTGCTGGGGGTCCAGAAAAGGTGTTAGGATAGAGACCGGGGTGCTGGAGGTCCAGGGAATGGTGCTGGGGGTCCGAGAAAAGTTCTGGGGGTACAGAACGGGGTGTTTGGGGTCCCAGACAGAGTCTGGGGGTCCAAGGAGGGTGGTGGGGGTCCGGGAAGGTGCTGGGGGTCCCGGCAGGGTACTGGGGGTCCGGGAAGGGTGCTGGGGGTCCCGGCAGGGTGCTGGGGGTCCGGAAAGGTGCTGGGGGTCCCGGCAAGGTGCTGGGGGTCTGGGAAGGTGCTGGGGGTCTGGGAAGGTGCTGGGGGTCCTGAGAAGGTGCTGGGGGTCTGGGAAGGTGCTGGGGGTCCCGGCAGGGTGCTGGGGGTCCGGAAAGGTGCTGGGGGGTCTGGGAAGGTGCTGGGGGTCTGGGAAGGTGCTGGGGGTCCTGAGAAGGTGCTGGGGGTCCTGGCAGGGTGTGGGAGAATGGGGAGCCCTGCTCGCAGGGGGGGCACACGGGGCTGGCGGCCGAGGGCAGGGGCAGTCACGGGCTGCTGTTAGCAGGGCCTTGCCTTCCTCCTCCTCCTCCTCCTCCTCCTCCTCCTCCTCCCTCCTCCTCCAGCCCGGCCGGGAGCCTCCATCTAGCGGCAGCGTGTCCCGGCCCAGCCGCTGTCACCTCCCCGCTGTCCCCCTGCCCGCCCAGTGCCCCATCCCGAGGAATCCCCAGTGTCCCCCACTCCCCCCCCGCCCCGCCATGCCCCCGACCACCCCCCTGAGGCCCTTCCTGGGCTAAAATCTCCCCTTTTCCCTCCAGCAGCCACTGACCTCCCCTGGGAGCGTCTGCTCTTCCCGCGGATCCAGCGTGCCCGGATCTCCCTCCAGCATCGTGGTAGGAAACCCTTCCCCGCTTCCCACCTTCCCACCCCTTCCCCCCTTTTTCCCCTTCTCCCCTTTCCTCTTCCCCCTTTCCCTTTCTTTCCCCTTCCCCTTTCCCCTTTCCCCTCCTTTCCCCTTTTCCCCTTTCCCCTTTCCCTTTCCCCCTTTCCCCCTTTCCCCCTTTTCCTCTTTCCCCTTTTCCCCTTTCCCCCTTTCCCCTTTTCCCCTTTCCCCTTTTCCTCTTTCCCTTTCCCCCTTCCCTTTCCCCCTTTCCCCCTTTTCCCTCTCCTTCCTTCCCTTCCTTCCTTCCCTTCCTTCCTTCCTTCCTTCCTTCCTTCCTTCCTTCCTTCCTTCCTTCCTTCCTTCCTTCCTTCCTTCCTTCCTTCTTCCTTCCTTCCTTCCTTCCTTCCTTCCTTCCCCTTTTTCCCCTTTCCCCCCTTTCCCCCACACCCCAAACCCACCTGGGGGTGGGGTTTGTGCCCCTCCCCAGACCATCCCCGTGCCTCCTGGAGGGGAAGGGAGGCTGTGGGGCTGTGAGACCCCTCCCCATTTCCCTCCCCCAAAAAATCCCCTCCTGCCCCCTCCCTGCCAGGCCAAAATGGGACAACGAGGTGCTGGGCTACAAGGACCTGGCTGCCATCCCCAAGGACAAAGCCATCCTGGACCATCGAGCGGCCCGACCTGATGATCTACGAGCCGCACTTCACCTACTCGCTGATGGAGCACGTGGAGCTGCCCGGAGCCGCGAGGTGAGGGGGCATTCCCCGGGGGTTTGGGGTTTTTTTTTTTGTTGTTTTTTTGTTTGTGTTTTGTGTTTTCGGGTTTTGTTGTTGTTGTTGTTTTGTTTGTTTGTGGTTTGGGTTTTGTTGTTTGGGTTTTTTGGCTTTTTTTTGGTTTGTGTTTTTGGTTTTCTTGTTTGTTTGGCTGGTTTGGTTGGTTTGGTTGGTTTGGCTTGGTTTGGTTTGGTTGGGTTGGTTGGGTTGTGTTGGTTTGGGTTGGTTTGGTGTTGGTTTGTTTTGGTTTGGTTGGTTTGGGTTGTTTGGTTTGGTTGGTTTGGTTTGGTTGGTTGGTTTGGTGGTTTGGTTGGTTTGGTTGGTTTGGTTGGTTTGGTTGGTTGGTTTGGGTTGGTGTGTGGTTTGGCTTTGGTGGGTTGGTTTGGTTTGGTTGGGTTTGGTTGGTTTGGTTGGTGGCTTGGTTTGGCTTGGTTTGGTTTTGGTTTTGCTTTTGTTTGTTGTGTTTGGTTTTGGTTTGTTTTTCTGTTTGTTGAGGTTTTTTTTGTTTTTTGTTTTGTTTTGTTTTGCTTTTGTTTTGGTTTTCATTTTTGTGTTTGTTTGTTTTTTGTATTTTTGTTTTTGTTTTTGGTTTGGTTTTTGGTTTGTTTTTGTTTTTGTTTTTGTTTTTGTTTTTGTTTTTAGTTGGTTGGTTGGTTTTTTGTTTTTGTTTGGTTGGTTTTTGTTTTATTTGTGGTTTTGGTTTTGGTTTTGGTTCGGTTTTGTTTGTGTTTTGTGGGGTTTTTTGTTGGTTTTGGGTTTTTGGTTTTTGGTTTCTTTTTTTTTTTTTTTGGAAAAAGGATAGAAGGATGGCAGAACCGGGGCTGCTGGAAGAAAAACCCCGGCCTAAAAAAAAAACCCAAAAAAAACCTGAAATCCGTTAAAACTCGCCTTAATTTGCGACAGATCTTGAAAATCGTTAAAATTCTTGAAATCTGTTTTTAAAAAACTATTAAAAGGGATGAACTCTTGCCTTCTGCAGCGCTCCCTGTCTCCCAAATCCATGTCTCCCCCTCCGTCCCCGGAGGTGAGTACGGGCGCTGTGGGAGGAGGGGCGGGGGGGGGGGGGATGCTGAGCTGGGGAGGGGTCTCGCTGACCCCCCCCCCCCCCAAATCCCCTTTTCCCGCAGGTGATCCGGGAGTGGCTGGAGAGCCGGCCCCCCAGCAGCACCCCGCTGCCCCCCCTCCCGCCAGGGCACCGCCCCCACCCGCAGCAGCGTCCAGCACTTCCACCGACCCGGTAACGGCCCCCCCCCCACCGACCCGGTAACGGCCCCCCCCCATTGACCCGGTACCCCGGTAACGGCCCCCCCCCGCGACCCGGTACCCCGGTAACGGCCCCCCCCCTACTGACCCGGTAACGGCCCCCCCCGCGACCCGGTACCCCCGGTAACGGCCCCCCCCGCCCCGGTACCCCGGTAACGGCCCCCCCCCCCCCCCCCGACCCGGTAACGGCCCCCCCCCCACCGACCCGGTACCCCGGTAACGGCCCCCCCCCATTGACCCGGTAACGGCCCCCCCCCCCCCACCGACCCGGTAACAGCCCCCCCACCGACCCGGTAACTGCCCCCCCCCCATCCGGTAACGGCCCTCCCATTGACCCGGTACCCCAGTAACGGCCCCCCCCCACCGACCCGGTAATGGCCCCCCCACGCTGGCCGGGACCCCCAGCACTGCCCTGCACAGACACAGAGCCCTGGGGCCTCCTCACAGCCCCACCAGCTCCTGTTCCCATCAGATCCCATTCCCAAACCCCTGAGCTCCATTCCCATCAGCTCCCATCCCCATCCCCATTCCCCATCCCCATTCCCCTTCCCCATTCCCATCGAGCTCCCATTCCCATTCCCCATTCCCATTCCCAACCCCATCAGCTCCTGTTCCCATTAGATCCCATTCCTCTCAGCTCTCATTCAAATCAGATCCATTCCCAATGCCATGAGCTCCCATTCCCATCCCATTCCCATTCCCCTCAGCCCCCATTCCTATTCCCATTCCCAACCCCATTCCTATTCCCATTCCCATTCCCAACCCCATTCCCATTCCCATTCCCGTTCCTGTTCCCGTTCCCATCCCCATCCCATCCCCATTCCCCTCAGCCCCCATTCCTATTCCCAATCCTATTCCCATTCCCAACCCCATTCCCCCTTTCTCCCCGCAGAGACCGACACCACAGAGCTCAACATTTACAAGAAGCCCCCCGATCTACCGGCAGAGAGGGTGGGCGGGGGAGGGGAGGGGAGGGGGCTGCGTCCCGTGGGATGGGCTCTGTCCCGTGGGATGGGCTGTGTCCCGTGGGATGGGCTCTCCCGTGGGATGGGATCTCCTGTAGGATGGGCTGTGTCCCGTGGGATGGGCTGTGTCCCGTGGGATGGGGTCTCCCGTGGGATGGGCTCTCCTGTGGGATGGGATCTCCTGTAGGATGGGCTCTCCCGTGGGATGGGCTCTGTCCCGTGGGATGGGCTGTGTCCCGTGGGATGGGCTCTCCCGTGGGATGGGCTCTGTCCCGTGGGATGGGATCTCCCGTGGGATGGGCTGTGTCCCATGGGTTGGGCTCTCCTGTAGGATGGGCTCTGTCCCGTGGGATGGGATCTCCTGTAGGATGGGCTGTGTCCCGTGGGATGGGCTCTCCCGTGGGCTGGGCTCTCCTGTAGGATGGGCTCTCCCGTGGGCCGAGCTCTCCCGGGACGCCCCCTCACCCTCCCCGTGCCCCCCCCCCCCCCCCCAGACCACCACCCCCAGCGCCCACCACGGCAAGCACCTCATCGAGGACTTGATCATCGAATCCTCCAAATTCCCGGCGGCGCAGCCCCCGGACCCCAACCAGCCCGCCAAGATCGAGACCGACTACTGGCCCTGCCCGCCCTCCCTGGCCGTCGTGGGTAGGTGGGAGCGCGGGGTTTGCCCTCCCGCAGGCCCCGGGGAGGGCCGGCAGGGGCTGCAGAATTCCCAAAATTCCCGCAGAGACGGAGTGGAGGAGGCGGATGGCGTCCAAGAGGGGCGAGGAGGAGGATGAGGATCTGACGGAGGAGATGAAGAACCTGCGGGAGCTCCAGCGGCAGGAGCTGAGCAAGGTCGGGGGCGGGGGGCGGGCTGGGAGCTGCTGAGGGGCTGGGGGGGCGCTGGCAGCGATCCCGATCCCAATCCCTGTCCCACCGGCCCCAATCCCTGTCCCCCCGATCCCAATCCCTGTCCCACCGATCCCAATCCCTGTCCCACCGGCCCCAGGTCACCTCCAACCTCGGGGAAGATGATCCTCAAGGAGGAGATGGAGAAGTCGCTCCCCATCCGGAGGAAAACTCGCTCGCTGCCGGACCGGACGCCTTTCCACACCTGTGAGTGGGAGTGTCCTGCCCGAGTCCCGGCCCCTGCCCTCCTCATCCCTCCTCTGGACCCCCCTCTGGCCCCCAAACCCCCGCCTGAGCCTCCCAAATCCCAAACCTAACCCTAACCTGAACCTCCTAAATCCCACCTGAAACCTCCTAAATCCCACCTGAAACCTCCCAAATCCCACCTGAAACTCCTAAATCTCACTGAAACTCCCAAAATCCCACCTGAAATCCCCAATATCTGCCTGCATCTTCCAAATCCCAAACCTAACCCTAACCTGAACCTCCCAAAATCCCGCTGAACCTCCCAAATCCCATCCGAACCTCCTGCATTCCTGCCTGAACCTCCCACCAGCCCTGCTTGGAGCCCTGCCTGTCCCTAAATGTCCCTAAATGTCCCTAAATGTCCCCGACTGTCTCTGCCTCTCTCGCAGCGCTCCACTCGAGCTCCAAGAGCTCCTCCTCCCCCGCCTCGGGCCGGAGCACGCTGACCCGGGTGAGTGTCCGGCTGCCGGCTGCGACCCCCCGCCCTGCGGGGCCCCCCCCGGCCCGGCCCCCATCCCCCCCCGAGGGCTTTGGGATGACCCCTCTGAGCCCCCCCCGAGGGCTTTGGGGTGACCCCTCTGAGCCCCCTTGAGGTGACCACTCTGTGCCCCCCCCCGAGGGCTTTGGGGTGACCCCTCGACCCCCCCCCCCGAGGGTTTTGGGGTGACCCCACTGAGCCCCCCCCCTAAGGGCTTTGGGGTGACCCCTCTGATCCCCCCCCGTCCCCTAAGGGTTTTGGGGTGACCCCTCTGAGCCCCCCCCCGAGGGCTTTGGGGTGACCCCTCTGAGCCCCCCCATCCCCTAAGGGCTTTGGGGTCACCCCTCTGAGCCCCCCCCGTCCCCCCGCAGCTGCAGTCGGCGGAGTTCGGCTCGGCGGGGAGCGAGAAGGGCAGCCCTGGTACGGAATGGGGGTCCTGGGGATGGATGTGGGGGGTGTCCTGGGAATGTGGGGGGTGTCCCAGGGGATGTCCCCTGGAATTTCGGGGGTGTCCCGGGGGTGTGGGGGTGCCCCGGGGGTTCTGGAATGTCCTGGAGGGGTCTGGGAAAGCCCTGGAGATGTGGGGATGTCCCTGGGAATGTCCCCGGGAATTTGGGGGTGTCCTGAAAAATGAGGGGGGTGTCCTGGAGATGTGGGGGTGTCCCTGGGGTTGCTGGAATGTCCTGGAGGGGTCTGGGGATGTCCCAGGGGATGTGGGGGTGTCCCTGGGGGATGTGGGAGTGTCCCTGGGAGATGTGGGGGTGTCCCGGGGATGTGGGGTGTCCCTGGGGGATGTGGGGGTGTCCCGGGGGATGTGGGGGTGTCCCGGGGGATGTGGGGGGGGTGTCCCGGGGATGTGGGGGGTGTCCCGGGGATGGGGAGCGGTGGGACAGGAGCAGGAAGGGGGGGGGGCACAGCGGGGTCCCCGGCTGAGCCCCGCTCCTCTCCTTGCCCAGCCCCTGCAGGTAAGAGCTCACCTGGCTGCGGAGAGCGGGACCGGAGAGAGGGTGACGTACGGGGGGGGAGGGGACACGGGGGGAGGGGACACCCGGGAGGGGGGACACTGACACCGGGGGGGGGGACACGGACACCGGGGGGGACACGGACACCAGGGGAGGGGGACACGGACACCGGGGGGGGACACACGGACACCGAGGGGGGGACACGGACACCGAGGGGGGACACACAGACACCGAGGGGGGACACAGACACCGAGGGGGGGACACGGACACCGGGGAGGGGGGACACGGACACCGGGGGAGGGGAGGGGGACACCGGGGGGGCGACACACGGACACCGGTGGGGGACACCACGGACACCGGGGGGTGGGGACACCGACACCGGGGCCACCGGCACGGCCCCCGGAGGCGGGAGGGAGGGTGTGACACCCCCGGGCTGGAGCCCCTCACCTCGGCTCGGCCTCAGGGGGGAGAAATCCGCCCTTTGGGGGGGGGTGGGGAGGGGTCGGGGGGCCGGGCTGACCTCAGGCTTTGCCCCCCCGTCCCCCCCCCAGAACGGCCAGCGCGGGCGCATGGACAGAGGGAACTCCCTGCCCAGCATGCTGGAGCAGAAGGTGAGCGGGGCTGGGGGGGGCTTGGGGAGCTTTGGGAGGGGGGTGGGATCGGGGTGGGATGGGATTGGGATGGGGATGGGGGATGGGGATGGGGATGGGATTGGGATCAGGATCGGGATCGAGATCGGGATGGGATTGGGTTTGGGTTTGGGTTTGGATCGGGATGGGATCGGGATGGGATTGGGATCGGGATCGGGTTGGGATCGGGATGGATCGGGATCAGGATCGAGATGGGATCAGGATCGGGATCAGGAAAGGATTAGGACCGGGATGGGATCGGGATGGGGATTGGGATTGGGATTGGGATGGGGATTGGGATTGGGATGGGGTCAGGATCGGGAAGGAATTAGGACCGGGATGGGATCGGGATGGGATCGGTGTCGGGGAAGGGCTGTCCCGGCCCGGCCGGCCCGGCTCGGCTCGGCTCGCACACGCCCCGCTGGCCCCCAGCACAGCCGAGCCGGGGCGGGAGGAAGGCGGGGAAGTCTCCTCATCCTCCTCGGAGCAGCACCGCCACCTGCAGGGACGCGGGGCGCGGCTCCGAGGGTCTCACCGAGCCCCGTGTGTGTCCCCCCCACCCCCCCGGGCAGATCTACCCCTACGAGATGCTGATGGTGACCAACCGCGGCCGCGTGAAGCCTCCCGCCCGTGTGGACAGGACCCGGCTGGAGGTGGGGGGCTGTGTCAGGCTCGGGTGGGGGGCTCCTCGAGGGGCTCAGTGCCTTGTCACCTCCCTTTTGTCCCCTCCCGCAGCGGACACCTGTCCCCGGAGGACTTCCTGAAGGTGTTCGAGATGTCCCCCCGGAGGAGTTCGGCAAGCTGGCGCTGTGGAAGCGCAACGAGCTGAAGAAGAAAGCGTTCCTCTTCTGAGCCCGCGCCGCCGCTTCGGGGCTCCCCGCCGGTTTTTATTGGGGTCCCCCCACCCCACCTTTTCCTCACGCCCCCCCGCCCCCCCCCCCACTCCCCAAATTTGCCCGACCCCCGCCTGGCTCCTCCTGCAGGGGGTGAGGGGTGAGGGGGGGGGGGGTTGGAACCCCGCCTGGCCGCGGGGTGAGGGGGGGCTGGGGCAGCCCCCCCCGGCCCGCAGCGGGCACGGTTCAGCCAGGAGAGGAGGTCTGGGGGGTGGGGGGGGGGTCTCTGGGCTTTGTGCCCCCCCCCCCCCCTTTTAACCCCCCCTCCCCCCCAAAGGAACGTGCCTGGCTCTGCTTCCTGCCCGGCTGGCTCCACTCGGGGGGGTCCCCTCCTCTCTGGGGGTCTGCTGCCCCCGGCCCCCCCCCCACCCCACCTCGGGGTGCCCCCCAAGTTTGCCCCTGCCCTCCCCCCCCCCCACTCTGAGGCTTGGGGGCCGACACTGCCAGGCCCAAACACCCCCCCCAGCCCCCCGCAGCCCCCCCCAAACTCAGCCCCGGCCCCCTCCTGTGCCCGGTGCTGCAGCGAGGACCCCGAGGACACTGCCAAACCCCCCCCCCCCGCCCAGGAGGGGGGCAGGGGGAGCCCCCCCGGGGCTGGGCAGGGGGGCGGCAGGGTTGGGGGCAGCATGGAGGTGGGGAGGGGGATGCAGGAGGGCGATGATTTGGGGGGCGGGTGGGGGGGGGATGTTGAACTGGGGCGATGGACTGGAGCAGGGCACGGCTCGGGGCGGGGGGCACTCACCGGGGGCGGGGCACTGTCCCTGTCCCCTCCCCGGGCACTGTCCCCTCCCCGGGCACTGTCCCCGCCCCGGGCACTGTCGCTGTCCCCCTCCCCGGCTCCCGGACAGGGCTGGGCACCCTCCCCCTGCCACCCCCCTCCCCTCTCCGGGCACACATTTTGGGCAGGACCCCTCTCTCACCCCCCCCGCACACCCCCCCTCCCCTCCCTCCACGCTCCTCGGATTTTTTTTTTTTTTTTTGTTCCCAGCCGCTAGAGACCTTTGTCGGGATGTAAAGAATGTAATTTATCGGGAATTCACTGGCCCATACTTTGCCTTTCACTGCTACCAACGACATATCTATAAATATATCTATAAATATGGGTTGTTTTCGGACTGGGACTGCAGTGATTCACTTTCTCTTTTGGGTTTTTTTGGTTTTTTTGTTTTGTTTTGTTTTTGTTTTTTGTAGAGTTTATTTTATTTGCTGGTGTCGGAGAACCCGCGTGAGAGTGATTTTTTTGCTTATAAATTAAAGGTGAAAATGGCTTTATCCAGCCCGGCTCCGCAGCTTTGCTTCTCCCCCCCCCCCCCCCACAAAAGCCGCCCCCTCCTCCAAAAAAATCCCCGCGCCCCGGGTCCCTGCAGGTGGCGGTGCTGCTCCGAGGAGGATGCGGAGCCTTCCCCGCCTTCCTCCCGCCCCGGCCGGGCTGTGCTGGGGGCCCGCAGGGGCGTGTGCGAGCCGAGCCGAGCCGGGCCGGGCCGGGCCGGGACAGCCCTTCCCCCGACACCCGATCCCATCCCGATCCCATCCCGGTCCTAATCCCTTCCCGATCCCGATCCCACTCCCATCCCGGTCCTGATCCCAATCCCGATCCCACTCCCATCCCGGTCCTGATCCCGATCCCGGTCCCGGTCCCGACCCCAATCCGGTCCCGACCCCGATCCCCATCCCATCCCGATCCCCAATCCCGGTCCCGATCCTGACCCCAATCCCAAATCCCCATCCCGATCCCATCCCGATCCCGGTCCTGGTCCCGGTCCCGGCGCCATGTGAGCGCCTCCCGCACCATGTCCCGGCAGCGAGGTACGGGGGGCTCCGATGGGATGCGGGGCTGGGGAGGGAAGTGGGGGGGGATGAACTGAAAACCGGGGGGAACAGAGGGCTGGGGGGTGCGGGGGGGGCGTGGGAGGGAAAAGGGGGGGGGAGGGAGAGGAGAGGAGAGGAGGAGGAGAGGAGAGGAGAGGAGAGGAGAGGAGAGGAGAGGAGAGGAGAGGAGAGGAGGAGAGGAGAGGAGAGGAGAGGAGAGGGTGAAAAAGGGGGGTGGGGGGTGCTGGGGGGGGGCTGCAGGACGGGAGCTGGAGGGGAAGAGACGAACCTGAGGGGACAAGGAGGGACGGGGTGCTGTGGCAGGGTGGGGGGCGCTCAGCGCCTCTTCCAGGGGGGGCAGATTTGGGGGTGCAACAGCCTCGGATGGGGAGGGGGAGCGTCCCCACCCTGCAGCCGTGGGCCTGGAGCCTCCGCACATGACGAGTCACGCTGGGGCCCCGCGAGCTCCCCCCGCAGCCTCCTCTGAGTCATCCCGCGCTGGGCCGGAGCCACCGCCCGGGGTCCCCCGGGTCACCCCCGCGGCCCTGGGGACACCTCAGGGCGAGGATAAAACCCGGCGGGGAGGCCGGGCGGAGGCATCAGGCGGGCACTGCGCGTTCCCATGGCACCCCTGGGGCCGCCCCGTCCTTCCTCCTCCTCCTCCTCCTCCTCCTCCTCCTGCTCCTCCGAGGATGAGGACGCGGATGGCACGAGGATGAGGATGAGGATGAGGATGAGGATGAGGATGAGGATGAGGATGAGGATGAGGATGAGGATGAGGATGAGGATGAGGATGCCACCGGGCCCGGGGCGCGGGGAGCTTTGCTAGGAGACGCTCCGTGTGTGTGTTTTTTGGGGGGAGGTTGCGTTTTCCTCCCGCCCTGGAGCCCGAGGCAGATGTTTTCCATCGCTTTCCATCCCTCGGCACGGGCAGCAGGCAGCGGGCACCGGGCCAGCCCTGGGGGCAGCCCCCCCCGTGTCCGCCCCGGGCACGGCCGGGCACCGAGCGCTGCCCCCACCGAGGGCACCGCGGCCCGGGGGGAGCGCGGGGTTTGGGGGTGGGCGGGGGGCGGGGGGGCTGCAGCCAGGGCAAAAGGGCGAGTGGGACGGAGATGTCATTGCCGAGGAATTCGGCCTGGGCGGAGGAGAGGAGAAAGGGAAGGAGGGAGGGGAAGAGCCAGGCCCGCTGGCCGGAGGGGACAGTCCCCGTGCGCCCCACACCGCCCGCGGGTCCCTCCGGCCAGCCCCCTGCCCCAGCCCCCCTCCCCTTTTCCCGCAGGGAGCTGCTCCCCCCCCCACCCCCCCCCCCGCCGCCCGTTCCCTTCCCCGGTTTCCAGGGAAATCCAGATGTTTGGGCCCGGCTGCGGCGTTGCTCTGCCAGATGTTTCCTCTCCCCCCGGGCAGGGTGTGTGCTCCCCGGCCGGGGACACCGCCCAGGGGACCGGGGGGATCCCCCCGTGCCAGCGCCTCCGGGGGAGGGGGCGTCACCCCCGCCCCCTGCAACCCCTGTGGTGCTGCGGGGCTCCTTCCCCGCCTGCCCTCGCCTCACCCAGGGGGTGCCGGCTTCTTTTTGGGGTGCCCTGAGCCCGGAGGGGTTCAGGGATGTGCGGGGTCGGGGGTCACCCTGGGCGCGGCAGGAGGAGCAGCCCGGCTGGTGGTGGCTCCACTGGGGACTGTCCCTTTCCAGCGGGGAGGGCTCAGGGTGGTCCGGGGGGGCAGAGCCGTGCCGGGAGGTGCTGGGTTTCCCGCAGCCGGGTCCGGAATGTTCGATCCCAGCTGGGAGCAGCCAGCAGAGCCCCCGGAGCGGGGCCGAGCAAAGCAATTCCAGCTGCGCGGCAGGAAGGAGCCCGAGGGGACACCCCGGGGGGCTGGGGGACATCTGCCCGCCCCCCGTGGTGGCAGCTGGGGGTGCCCAGGGCACCCTGCGAGAGCGGGGACAGACAGGCTGAGGCTGTTCCTGGTCCTGCTCTGCAGCCCGAAGTGACCAAGGGACCCCGGAGTCTCTCGGGGTCCGCAGGGCCTCGGGGCGCTGCTGTCCCGGCTGTCCCTTTGTCACAAAGCGGCTCCTTGTCCCCTCTCCGTCCCGAGCCCCGAGCCCTGTCCCTGCCCTCGGTGCGTGACTGCCCAGCGTTTCAGCCTTCATCAGCTGCTCCCGGCCGCCAGGGCTCCTCTTCCTCCTCCTCCTCATCTTCCTCCTCCTCCTCCTTGCACGTGGAGGGGCAGCAGCAGTGCAGCCCCCCGGCGCGAGCGGGAACAAACCGGCTCTGTGAGCGCACACAGAGGAGCCTTCATCCCCGCAGGGCGCCCTCCTCATCCTCCCCCGGTACCCCCCGGGGCCATCAATGGCCGGATTGTGCCCGGCCGGGGCAGGTGCCAGAGCAGGGAGGGGCCGCAGGGGTCGGGCACGTACCCCCCATGGCACCGGGGGCACCCCCTGGCATTGGGGACACCCCCTGGTACTGGGGACCCCCCATGGCACCGGGGGCACCCCCTGGCATTGGGGGCGCCCCCTGGCATTGGGGAACACCCCTGGAATTGGGGGAACACTCCTGGCTCTGGGGACCCCTCATGGCATCGGGGCACCCCCTGGTACTGAGGATCCCCCCAAGGCATTGGGGACTTCCCCTGGTATCAGGGACCACCCCCACACGCCATCGGGGACACCCCCTGGTACTGGGGACCCCTCATGGCATCGGGGGCACCCCCTGGAATTGGGGAACACCCCCTGGCATTGGGGACACACCCTGGTATCAGGGACGCCCTGGCCTTGGGGGCACCCCGTGGCATCGAGGAGCTCCCCTGATATCAGGGACCCCCCCACACGCCATCGGGGACCCCCTCTGGAACTGGGGAACACCCCCTGGGATTGGGGAACACCCCCTGGCATTGGGGGCACCCCCGCCCTGCCCACCCCGGAGGGTGCGGGGGTGGCACGTCGCTGTCCCCCGCAGACCTGGAGAAGCTGCTGTCGACCTGCGCTCCTTCCTGCTCCTCCTGGACCGCGAGAGCCTCAGCGCGGCCGCTCGGGCCAAGAAAAGCTCCGTGTCCGAGCTGCTGGCCCGGCTGCAGGGCCCGCCCTGTGAGTGCGGGGCTGGGGGGCGGCGGGAGCCCCCGGGCGGTGCCCGGCGGGCAGCGGGGCGGGCTCGGGGAGCGGGGCCGTGACCCGGCGGGCAGCGGGGAGCGGGGCCGTGACCCGGCGCTCCCCCCGCCCCGCAGCAGAGGATGCAGAGTACATGATCATGCGCTGCCTCTCGCCCTCCCCGGGGACCCCGCAGGGCCGGACCAGCCCGGGTGAGCCCCATCCCCCCACTGTACCCCCGTCTCCTCCTCCAGGCGCGGTTTTGGGGTGAGGGGGGGTCCCCGAGCGCTCAGCGCCCCGGCACCGTCCCGCTTTTCCCCGCAGGATCCGGGACGGAGGATGCAGCGGGAGGCAGAGCCTGCCAGTGCCGCCCGGGCAGCGCCCTGAGCCCGCGGGGAGGGGTGAGAGGGGGGGCAGAGCGGGGCTGGGGGGCTCAGGGGGCGGGAGAGGGGCCCGGGCATGGCAGGGGTGGCACCGAGGGCCGGTCATGCTGGCAGGGAGGGCTCCAAGCTTTTTGGGAGGCTTTTTGGTGCTCCTGCAGAGTGACCCGGAGACCCCCGCGAGGTTCCCCGGGGGGGGGGCAGCACCTTCGGAACACCCCCTGTACCCCCCAGAACAAAAACCCCGGGCGCCCCCCCGCGCCCCCCGGCCGATGACTCCTACGAAGACGCCGAAGCGCCGGGGCACGGCAGGAGCGGTGAGGTCTCCCCCGCGCCCCCTCCCCAGCAACCCCGTGCGCCCCCCACCCCGCGCCCTGACCCCCTCCCGGCTCCCAGGCGGGGGCGACAGCGACAGCAGCCCACTACGAGTCGTACGGAGAGGAGGAAGGGGAGGAAGAGGAGGAGGGGGTGACGGACCGAGCCCATTACCTGCGCTGGCCGTCGGGCACCGGCGCCGAGGCCGAGCCCCCCGGGCGGCCCGAGGCGCAGCTCTGCGGCTTCCTCTGGAGGAAGCGCTGGCTCGGGCAGTGGGCGAAGCAGCTCTTCATCGTCCGGGAGCACGTGCTGCTGGTGAGGGGCTGGGATCAAGGGACGGAGGGTGGGAGAGGAGGGGCTCCGTGCCCCCCCTGACCCCGCCGTGCCCCCCCTCAGTGCTTCAGGTGCGCCGCTGACCTGCAGCCGGTGCTGAGCTGGACCTGCGCGGCTGCCGCGTCGCCTCCAAGGACAAGCGAGGCAAGAAGATGCCGCACGCCCTGAAGGTGACGGCGGCGACGGGAGAGGTGCTGGTCATCGGCTTCCAGAGCCGGCAGCAGGCTGAGGACTGGAGGAAGGTTTGGAGGTGTTGCAGCCGGGCAGGAGTGGGGTGGGCAAAACGGGGGTGGGGGGGGAATGGGGGCACGGCGCTGCTGCGGGTGTGGCTGGGGATGGTCCGTGTCCCTCCCCAGCTCCCTTCTCGGGGGTGCGCGGAGCCTTTTTTAGGGCGGGCGGCTGGAGGCCGGGGCTGCAGCGCTGCCCGTCTCCCCCGGCAGGTGATCGAGGAGGTCAGCAGCGATGCCCCCAGCGGGCTGGCAGCGCTCGGGCGTCCCCGCGCCGCCTTCCTCGAGGCCCAGCAGGGTGAGTTTGCCCCCCCGGGACAGGCTCAGGGACACAGCCCGAACCCCCGCAGCTCTTCTGCCTTGAGGAGGGAGGGAGGGGGGTCGGGGGGGGCTGAGAACCCGCAGAGACGGAGCCCTCCCCCATCCCCGCTCTCACCCCAGCTCGGCAAGGAGGAGGGAGAGGAGGAGGAGGAAGAGGAGGAGAAGCGCCGCTCCCGGCGGAGCCCTGCCGGAGAGGATGCCAGAGGAGGTGCGGGGGGTGCGAGCGGGCGGGGCGCGGGGGGTGCTGCCCCCCGTGCCGGCTGACGGCGCTGCCCGCAGGGTTCCTGGCGGTGCGGCTGCGGGGCCGCTGGCAGCGCCTGTGGTGCGCGGTGCGGCACGGAGCCCTGCGCATGTTCCCGGAGCCCGGCGCTGCCCAGCGCCCCGTCTGCGCCCTGCGCCTGGACGGCTGCCAGGTGTCCCCGGGGGGGGCCGCAGGGTCACCCCAAAACCTCCGGATCCGCATCGCCCAGCGCGGCCGGGAGCTCGCCCTGCTGCAGGTGAGTGATGGCCGGGGAGCCCCGTGTCCCTCCCGGGGGGCACCCACTGAGCCCGGACCCTGCCTTGGGGGGCACCCCCTGAGCCCAGACCCTGCACTGGGGGGCACCCCCTGAGCCCAGACCCTGCTCCAGGGGGCACCCACTGAGCCAGACCCTGCACTGGGGGCCCCCTGAGCCCGGACCCTGCTCCAGGGGGCACCCACTGAGCCCGGACCCTCCCCTGGGGGCACCCCCTGAGCCTGGACCCTGCCTTGGGGGGCACCCACTGAGCCCAGACCCTGCCCTGGGGGGCACTACACTGAGCCCAGACCCTGCCTTGGGGGGCACCCCCTGAGCCCAGACCCTGCCCTGGGGGGCACCCACTCAGCCCAGACTGGGGGCACCCCCTGGGCCCAGACTGAGGATGCCCCCTGAGCCCAGCAGATGCCCCCAGAGGCCCAGACACTGCCCCAAGGGTACCCCTGAACCCGGATCCTGCCCCGAGGGTACCCCCTGAGCCCAGACTGGGGGCACCTCCCGAACCCAGACCCTGCTCCGGGGGGCACCCACTCAGCCCAGACTGGGGGCACCCCTGAGCCCGGACCCTGCTCCAAGGGTCACCTCCTGTGCCGGACTGAGGGTGCCCCCTGAGCCCAGTGAACCCCCCCCCGAGCCCAGACCCTGCCCTGGGGGTCAACCCCTGAGACCAGAATGGGGTCATCACCTCCCTTCCTCCCCACCATCCAGTGGACCCCCCCCGAACCCGGATCCTGTCCCAGGGTCTCCCCCTGAGCCCAGACCCTGCCCTGGGGGGTTCCCCCCGAGCCCAGACTGGGGTGCACCCCCTGAGCCCGGACTGAGGGTGTCCCCTGAGCCCAGACCCTGCCCTGGGGGACACCCCTGAGCCCAGACTGGGGTGCACCCCCTGAGCCCGGACCCTGCGCCACGCCAGGCCCGTTCGGACGAGGAGAGGGAAGCCTGGCTGAAGACCCTGCAGGCCAGGGGAGGAGGAGGAGCAGAGCCAAAGAAGGGTGACGGGCCCCCCCCGAGACCCCCCAGGCCGAGCAGCCGCCCTGCTGCCGGGTAAGGGCTTCGGCCACCCCTGGCCCCCCCTCTGCACTGCGGGCTGTGGGCACTGACGGGATCCCCTCCTGCTGGCAGGGGCTGCTGCTGCGCCGTGTCCCGACCCCCAACGCCTACATGGACGATCCCTTCGGGCAGCCCCCGCCGGCTGAGACCCCCAAACATCTCTACTCCAACGCCGAGCGGCTGCAGCGGCTGGTAACCTCTGCTGGAGCTCTTTGCCCCCCACTCGGGACCCTCAGGGTGGGAGGGGGATCCCCTCCCGCTGTCCCCTTGCCCACGGGCTTCTCCCGGGCTTCCTTCGGCAGCAGCAGAGCCTGGACCGGGCAGCGCCAGGGCAGCGCAGGAGACCCGTGTCCGCCCTGCCCACCTGTGCCGGCGGCCACGCCCCGGGCGGTGCCCGCCCCCGCAGGCAGGTGAGAGGGGCGGGGCTGGCTGCTCCAGCCGGGGGTGCCGAGGGGGTCTCCTGGCGTTCCCCAGCTCCACGTGCTGGGATGGAGGCCGCCGTGCCCATGAGAGCTGGGATTTGTGTCCTTCCCCTGCCCTTCCTCCCCAGCCTTCCTCCTCTTTCCCTTCCTCGTGATCGTCCTTTCTTTTCCCTTCCTCCCCACCATCCCTCCCCTGCTCTTCCCCCCCGACCCTCTCTCCTCTCCCTCCCTCCCCACCATCCTTCCCTGCCTTTCCTCCTGACCCTCCCTCTGTTCCTTTCCTCCTGATCGTCCTTCCTCTCCCCTTCCTCCCCACCATCCCTCCTCTGCTCTTTCTCTTGACCATCTTCTCCCTGAATTTCCTCTCCACCGTCCTTCCCCTGCCCTCCCTCCTGACCCTCCCTCCTCTCCCCTTCCTCCCCACCATCCTTCCCCTGCACTTCCTCCTCTTCCTCCTGATCATCCTTTCCCTTCCCTTCCTCCCCACCATCCCTCCTCTGCTCTTTCCCCCCCTCCCCTCCCCTCCCCTCCCCTCCCCTCCCCTCCCCTCCCCTCCCCTCCCCTCCCCTCCCCTCCCCTCCCCTCCCCTCCCCTCCCCTCCCCTCCCCTCCCCTCCTTCCCTCTCCCCTCCCTCCTGACCCTCCCTCTGTTCCTTTCCTCCTGATCACCTTTTCTCTCCCCTCCCTCCCCACCATCCTTCCCTCTCCCCTTCCTCCGGACCCTCCCTCTATTCCCTCCCTCCTGACCCTCCCTCCTCTCCCCTCCCTCCCCAGCACCCCGGCAGCTCTCCGGGCCAGGCCGGCCAGCGCACAGCTGCCCAAGGACAGCCCCAAGCTGCAGAGCCGGGATTTCTCCCGCTCCCAGCGCACCCTGACGCTGCCCGAGAGGAAGGGGCCGCGGGACGGGCTGGATGCTCTCATCGGTAGGAGCACGGAGGGGCTCTGGCCCGGGGCCGGAGCAGCGGGCGGGGTTCGGGCGTGCCCCGGGCTCGGCAGCGCTGCTGCTCTCCCTGCAGGGAAAAGAGCCTTTCCCAAGCTGGAGGAGAAGGTGGGGCAGCTGGAGAGCCGCGTGAAGGGCAGGCTGAAAGCCGGCTCCGAGATGAACCTGCTGGCCCTGGGCAAGTCGCTGAAGGGTCACATCGCTGCCACCGCCAGCTCGGCTGGCTCCGAGGTGAGGGCGTGTCTTGGTTTGGACAGACAGGTTTCTGCCAGGGAAACTGGGGTTCCCTTAGAATGGAGAACGCAAACCCCTCACACCCCCCACCAAATTGTAATTTTGCAATCAAGGGCTCTCAGGCAAAGATTTTGGGGATAGGAATAACAGTTCTTTACTAGGAAATATTAACAATACAAATGTGATAGGAAACAAAAACCACCCAACCAAACAAGCAAATAAACAAATAAACAACAATTTTGGAAAACCCTGACGGACTCAGAGCCACAACCTGACACCCTGTGATTCAGGATGTTGAAAGCTGTCCAAAAGTGAGTCCTTCTGAAGTGGCAGAGGTGATTCTATTGGAGCAGAGATGATCCTGTGGAAAAGCAGATCCAGGGGTGGTGAGGAGGGGAATCTGGTGATGATGAGGAGGGGGTCCGGGGGTGGTGAGGTGGAATCTGGTGAGATGAAGCCCAATCTTCCTCCCAGGAGAAATCGGGTGAAAAACTGGCAGCTCTCCTGTCTGTGAGTCTCCGTTTATCCAGCCAAAACTGCCTGCTCCCCTCCTCCCCACTGCCAGGGCAGGAGATGTATAGAAATGCAGATGCAGGAAGGGAGGAAGGCACAGGCTGGGAAAGGTGATGGGAAAGGTGCCGATGGCCTATCGAGATGAGGCGTCAGGCCCCCAAAGAGATGGAAATAGAATACACAAAACCCGGCTCCACAACCCAGGACAGGGGGACACGGGAGGGGAGAGTGAAATCCAGCCCGGGGGAGGCTCGGAGGGCAGCCCCTCAGCCTCGCCGCGCCGCGGTTCCCGCAGGGACCGTTCCTCAGGCCGCTGCTGAAGCGCACCACGTCGGCCAGGAGCGCCCTGAGGCCGCCCCCGTCCCCGCTGATCGCGGCCAAGGGGAACGTGATGCGGAAGACGAAGGTAACTCCGGGAGAGGGGGGCACGGGAAGGGTTTGGAGGATCCCACCGCACAGGGAAATGAGGGATTGATCCCTGTCCTACACCTGGATTTGGCCAGGAGTGGGAGATGAAATCTGCGATGTGACCACGGAGCGGGAGTCTCGCGGAGAACTTCCAGAGAACATCCCAGGGAACAACCAGAGAACATCCAGAGAACATCCCGGAGAACATCCAGAGAACATCCCAGAGAACATCCCGGAGAACATCCCAGAGAACATCCAGAGAACATCCAGAGAACATCCCAGAGAACATCCAGAGAACATCCTGGAGAACATCCAGAGAATATCCCAGAGAACATCTAGAGAACATCCCAGAGAACATCCAGAGAACATCCCGGAGAACATCCAGAGAATATCCTGGAGAACATCCAGAGAACATCCCAGAGAACATCCAGAGAACAACCAGAGAACATCCAGAGAACATCCTGGAGAACATCCAGAGAATATCCCAGAGAACATCCAGAGAACATCCCAGAGAACATCCAGAGAACATCCAGAGAACATCTCAGAGAACATCCAGAGAACAGCTCAGGGAACACCCCAGGGAGCAGCCGACGTTCTCCCTGCACGTGGATCGTGCAGGACCAGCCTGGGTTCAGCCTGGAATTGGATTTTTATCCCTCACTATCAGCGCTACGACTACGCACATCTATTTTTTTATATCCAGATATATCGGCACACACGTATCTGCTCTCCACCCCCCGTGGGTTTCCAGCCTCTCCCCTCTCTGCATCCCCACCCACCCCAGCACCTCGGGGTTTTTGGGGTTCACAACTCCCGGGTCCAACTTCAGCACCCCAATCCCCCTCCCAGAGTTTCTAGGGACGGGAATGGATAAACCCTGGACCCAGCAGTTGTGGGGGACACAGATTTGGGATTGTCCACTCCCTGGAGCCAGCAGGACCCGGGCTGGGCCCTGGGCACTTTTCCAACAGCTGTGCTCGTCAGGGCTTGGTTTTAATTGGAGAAATGTTGTTATTATTATTATTATTTTTTAAGAATTTAAAAAAAAAAATGTCGTAAAACTTGGGTTGTGCTGTGGGAGAGGGCGAGCTGGGAGGGGGGGTGTCCTTGTCCTGGTGGGTGCGGGCTCCATCACGGAGCAAGGAGTTTGTGGGGTCAGTTCTGATCCCAGGGAAGGAGTTTGTGGGGTCAATCCCCATCCCAGGGAAGGAGTTTGTGGGGCCAATCCCCATCCCAGGGAAGGAGTTTGTGGGGTCAATCCCCATCCCAGGGAAGGAGTTTGTGGGGTCAATCCCAGTCCCAGGGAAGGAGTTTGTGGGGTCAATCCCCATCCCAGGGAAGGAGTTTGTGGGGTCAGTTCTGATCCCAGGGAAGGAGTTTGTGGGGTCCATCCCCACAGGGTGAAGGAATTCAGGGGGTCCTTCTGGGGTGGGTTGATGTCCCCACTGTGAGTGGGGGGTTTGTTCTCATGCAGGTGTGTGGGGTCCGTCCCCATCCCAGTGAAAGGAGTTTGTGGGGTCAATCCCGATCCTAATGAGGGGAGTTTGTGGAGTCCATCCCCACCCCAGTGCCCCGTGTCCATCCCGCTGCCCCGTGTCCACCCCGCTGCCCCGTGTCCATCCCCACCCCAGTGCCCCGTGTCCATCCTGACCCCGATGCCCTCTGTCCACCCCGCCACCCTGGTGCCCCGTGTCCATCCCCATCCTGGTGCCCCGTGTCCATCCCAGTGCCCCGTGTCCATCCCCATCCTGGTGCCCCGTGTCCATCCCAGTGCCCCGTGTCCATCCCAGTGCCCCGTGTCCATCCCCATCCCGGTGCTCCATGTCCACCCAGCTGCCCCGTGTCCACCCAGCTGCCCCGTGTCCACCCCGGTGCCCCGTGTCCATCCCGGTGCCCCGCTGTCCATCCCTATCCCGGTGCCCCATGTCCATCCCGGTGCCCCATGTCCATCCCGGTGCTCCGCTGTCCATCCCGCTGCCCCGTGTCCATCCCAGTGCCCCGTGTCCATCCCCATCCCGGTGCCCCCTGTCCACCCCGCTGCCCCGTGTCCATCCCAGTGCCCCGTGTCCATCCCGGTGCTCCGTGTCCATCCCGGTGCCCCGTGTCCATCCCGGTGCCCCGTGTCCATCCCGGTGCCCCGCTGTCCATCCCAGTGCTCCGTGTCCATCCCGCTGCCCCGCTGTCCATCCCCACCCCGAGCTGCCCCCACGGAGCAATTTTCGGGCTGAGGCTCCTTCCCAACCCCCCCGCGCTCCCCGCTCCTCCCCGCCCCGATCCCGCCCCATCCCGCCGGGAGCCGGAGCGGAGCGGGCGGGGGCGGGACCGGGGCGGTGCCAGCGGCGCCGGGCGGCACCGGGGGCGGCACCGGGGCCGGCGGCGGGGTCGGGAGCGGGGCCGGTGCCGGGGGTCCCAGCCATGCTCAGCCGCCTGGGAGCGCTGCTGCAGCAGGCGGTGGAGACGGTGAGCGGGGCCGTGGGTAGGGGAGGACACGGGAGGAACCGGACCGGGACCGGGACCGGGAGCGGGACCGGGAGCGGGGGATTTGTGCAGCCCATGACCCCGGTCCCGGTGTGAGCAGCGGGAGCCCAGCGTGGACCTGCTGGAAGCCTTCACCGAGCACTGGAGGGGCATCACCGGCTACTACCTGGAGGCCACAGGTGAGTGGGGCACGGGGTCCCTGTGCCCCGGGCTTGGGGCACTTTTTTTTCCCGGGATGGGGTCGTCGTTTCCCGGGATGGGGTTGTTTTTTCTTTTTTCTTTTTTCTTTTTTTTTTTTTTTCTTTTTTTTTTTCTTTTTTTTTTTTTTTTCTTTTCCCCGGGATGGGCTCTCTGCAAGGTGGGAATCAAATCCCCCGTGGTGCGGGAACGGAGTCCTCGTGTCCTAAGAGAGGTCCTTGTATCCTAAAATAGGGTGTCCTAAAAATGGGAAGGAGGGCCCTGTGGGGGACTGCGGTGCTCTAGGAGGGGACCCCATTCCCTGGGACACGATCCCATATCCTGGGAGGGCACCGTGTGTCCTGGGAGGGAGTCCCTGCGTCCCAAATCGGAGTGCCCGGCCTCGGAACGGGACAGCCGGGCCCTGGGGCAGGGTTTGGGGACACGTCCCGGGACAAGACCCCAATGTCCTGGGACAAATCCCCGCACCCTGGCATGGCACCCCACGCCCCGGGACAGCACCCCAGCGCCCCGTGGCTGCCCTGGCGCGGGGGGGACAGGCCAGGGGACACCCCCTTGCCGAACCCTGGCAGGATTGACCTCCGGGGTTCTGCGCCCTGCCCAGCCCGAGCCCCCGGCACCGCGGTGGGATCGGGGCGGGTTCGCCTGGGTGGGGACGCTCCGGGCGGGCTGGGACACGTCCCTTGGGCAACACCGAGCCAGCGCCGGGAGCGCTCCGGGCGCAATTCCCAGCGGGATCTGGGTCCTGCCCGTGCCCGGGGTGGGGGTCTCCGGTGCCCACCGGGGGGAATGAGCAGCGGCGGGAGGAGCGGGATGTCCGGCAGCGTCCTAGGCCGGAGCGGAAGCAGCTGTTCCACCCTCACATTGCCATCTAGCGTCATCCCCGCTGCGGAGGAGCGCGGCGCGGGGATGGCACGGAGCGGGGAAAAGCCCCGGCAGGGAGCGGGGAAAAGCCCCGGCAGGGAGCGGGGAAAAGCCCCGGCAGGGAGCGGGGAAAAGCCCCGGCAGGGATCGGGGAAAAGCCCCGGCAGGGAGCGGGGAAAAGCCCCCGCAGGGATCGAGGAAAAGCCGCGGCAGGGAGCGGGGAAAAGCCCCGGCAGGGAGCGGGGAAAAGCCCCGGCACGGCCCCGCTGCCACCTCACCCGGGCATCCCAACCTCTGCCCTGTCCGGGGGGCACCCGCCGCAGCCCCCCGGCCGTGAATGCCCTGAGTCCCTGAACCCAGGAATCCCCAGAGCTCCGAAGCCCTGAATCCTGAAATCCCTGAACCCCTGAATCCCCGGATCCCTGGGTCCCTGAATCCCTGAACCCCTGGATCCCCAAATCCCCGGATCCCCTGATACCTGAGATCCCTGAATCCCTGAACCTCTGACTCCCTGAATTCATGGATCTCTGAACCCCTGGATCCCTGAACTCCAGATCCCCGAATCCCCAAATCCCTGAATCCCAGAATCCCCAAATCCCCGAATCCCGGAATCCCTGAACCCCCAAACCCCTGAATCCCCAAATCCTGGAATCCTTGAATCCCAGAATCCCGGAATCCCTAAATCCCAGAATCCTTGAATCCCGGAATCCTTGAATCTCTGAATCCTGGAATCCCTCAATCCCTGAATCCCAGACTCCCAGAGTCTTAGAATCCCCGAATCCTGGACTCCCCGAATCCCTGAATCCTGGAATCCCTGAATCCTGGAATCCCTGAATCCTGGAATCCTGGAATCCCCGAATCCCTGAATCCTGGAATCCCAGAATCCCCAGATCCCGGAATCCTTGAATCCCTAAATCCCCGAATCCCCGAATCCTGGAATCCCTGAATCCCCGAATCCCCGAATCCCCAAATCCCTGAATCCTGGAATCCCCAAATCCCTGAATCCTGGAATCCCTGAACCCCTGAATCCCCGAATCCCCAAATCCCTGAATCCCAGAATCCCGGACTCCCCAAATCCCCAATCCCGGGCTCCCTCTCCCCGCAGACGAGCGCGTCCCCGCCCGCCGCACGGACATTCCCTGGCGCCTGCGGCAGCTCTCGGACATCCTGGCCTACGAGGAGCGGCAGCGGCCGGCGGGGGAGCCGGGGCCGTGCCTGGAGTTCCTGCTGCAGCACAAACTGCTGGAGACACTGGCGGCGCTGGGGAAGGCGGAGGTGAGAGCCGGGAACCGGGAAAATCCCCCCGGGGAACCGGGAAATCCCCCTGGGGAACCGGGAAAATCCCCCGGGGAACCGGGAAATTCCCCCCAGGAACCGGGAAAATCCCCCGGGGAACCGGGAAATTCCCAAATCCCCCCGGAAAGGCCGGGCCAGCGGCTTGGCCTCTGGCGCCCCTCAGGGATTTTAATTTTGGAGCAGTTTTTGCCGGGAATCCCGGAATCCCGGAATCCCGGAATCCCAGAATCCCTGAATCCCGGAATCCCGGAATCCCTGAATCCTGGAATCCCGGAATCCCTGAATCCTGGAATCTCGGAATCCCTGAATCCCAGAATCCCGGAATCCCTGAATCCCGAAATCCCAGAATCTCGGAATCCCCAAATGCCGGGAAGGGGGAGTTTGGGGAGTGTGAGATGGTCACAGGACTTGCAGGTTTGGGGGGTTTTGGGGGGAAATTGGCTTTTTTGGAGGGAAAAATCAGCTTTTTTGGAGGGTGAAATTGGCTTTTTTGGGAAAAGTGGCTTTTTTGGAAGGTAAAATTGGATTTTTTGGGGGGAAATTGGCTTTTTTTTTTTTTTTTTTTTTGGAAAATTGGCTTTTTTTGGGGGGGGGGGAAATTGGCTTTTTCGGGAGGGTCTGGGGTGGCTCTGACCTCTGTCCCCTGCCCCTGTCCCAGTACCCCCCCGGGATGAGGCAGCAGGTGCTGCTCTTCTTCAGCCGCGCCCTGGGGCAGCTGCAGCAGCCGCTCCTGCACTACCTGAGCGTCCACCGGCCCCTGCAGGTGAGCTCCCACCTCACCTGGGCCTGCAGGTGAGCTCCCACCAACCCCTGCAGGTGAGCTCCCACCTCACCTGGCCCTGCAGGTGAGCTCCCACCTGGCCCCTGCAGGTGAGCTCCCACCTCACCTGGCCCTGCAGGTGAGCTCCCACCTGGCCCTGCAGGTGAGCTCCCACCGGCCCCTGCAGGTGAGCTCCCACCTCACCTGGCCCTGCAGGTGAGCTCCCACCGGCCCCTGCAGGTGAGCTCCCACCTCACCTGGCCCTGCAGGTGAGCTCCCACCAACCCCTGCAGGTGAGCTCCCACCTCACCTGGCCCCTGCAGGTGAGCTCCCACCAACCCCTGCAGGTGAGCTCCCACCTCACCTGGCCCTGCAGGTGAGCTCCCACCTCACCTGGCCCTGCAGGTGAGCTCCCACCTGGCCCTGCAGCTGGGGAAGGAAGCAGGGGTTTGTTGAAAGGGGTTTGAGGTGCAGCTTGGGCAGGGCAAGAGCCTGGGCAGGGCTGCACCCGAAATGGGCATAAAATGGGCAAAAAATGGGCAAAAAATGGGCAAAAATGGTCATAAAATGGGCACAAAATGGGCAAAAAATGGGCACAAAATGGACACAAAATGGGCAAAAAATGGGCAAAAAATGGGCACAAAATGGACACAAAATAGGCAAAAAATGGGCACAAAATGGACACAAAATGGACACAAAATGGACACAAAATGGACACAAAATGGACACAAAATAGGCAAAAAATGGGCAAAAAATGGGCACAAATTGGACACAAAATGGACACAAAATGGGCAAAAAATGGGCACAAAATGTGCACAAAATGGGCAAAAAAATGGGCATAAAATGGACACAAAATGGGCAAAAAATGGGCACAAAATGGACACAAAATGGACACAAAATGGGCACAAAATGTACCCAAAATTGACACAGAATGGGCAAAAAATGGGCAAAAAATGGACAAATGGGCAAAAAATGGACACAAAATGGGCACAAAATGGACCCAAAACGGACACAAAATGTACAAATGGGCATAAAATGGGCACAATTCCCATCCCTTCTCCTCCCCAGAAGCTGCTCCAGCTCAGCGGGGACCGCCTGGGCTCGGGCACGGAGAAGGAGGAGCTGCAGCTGGCCGCCGTGCTCTGCTCCAAGATCCAGCAGGATCCCAGCCTGCTGCCCTACCTGCTGGAGGTGCGACAGCCCGCGCTGGCCCCGCCGGGGCTTGGGGGCTGCTGGAAGGGGGAGTTTACCAGCCTCCTCCCCGGCATGGAGCTGCGCGGGGCAAGGAGGAGGAGGAAGGAGGAGGAGGATGAAGAGGAGGAGGAGGATGAGGAGGATGAGGATGAGGATGAGGATGAGGATGAGGATGAGGATGAGGATGAAGAGGAGGAGCATGAGGATGAGGATGAGGAGGAAGAGGAGGAGGATGAGGAGGAGGATGAGGATGAAGAGGAGGAGGATGAGGAGGATGAGGAGGAAGAGGAGGAGGATGAGGATGAGGAGGACGAGGATGAGGATGAGGATGAAGAGGAGGATGAGGATGAGGAGGATGAGGAGGATGAGGATGAGGATGAGGATGAGGATGAGGATGAGGATGAGGAGGACGAGGATGAGGATGAGGAGGAACAGGAGAAGGATGAGGATGAGGAGGACGAGGATGAGGATGAGGAGGAAGAGGAGGGGGAGGAGGAGGAGGAGGAGGAGGAGGAGGAGGAGGAGGAGGAGGAGGAGGAGGAGGAGGATGGATCCCCCCGATGAAGGGCCTGGGGAGCAGGAAGAGGCGGAGGAGGAAGAGGAGGAGGAAGAGCAAGGTGCTGGCTGCGATGCTTTTTGCTGCTCCTCTTCCTCTCCAGGGTAAGAGCATCCTGAACGGGAGCAGAGCCCCGGAGCCGCGGGAGAGCCCCAGGGCGGAGGGTTTGGAGCCCGGCCCGGGCAGCGCTGCCGCCCCGCCCCGCAGCGACAGCAACCTCGTCACCTGCCTGCTGGGGCTGTGCAGGAGCAAGGTGCGGGGGTGGCACAGGGGGTGGCACTGGAGGGACAGCGGGCACTGTGACCACCCCTCCTGCCCTCCTCCTCCTCCAGAAGAGCCGGGTGGCGCTGAAGGCTCGGGAGAACGTGCTGCTGCTGGCGGGGCTGTCGCAGGAGGCGGCTGCCGCCTGCCTGCTGAGGGGCGGTGCCCTGTGCCAGCTGCTGGTGGGACACCTCTGTCACCTCTACGGCGCCGTGCCCGCTGGCATCGACCCCGCCGATGTCCTCAGCGTGGACAGGGCCAGCTGGAGGTGAGGGGGAGGGTGTCCCCAGGTGCCGCCCAGGCTGTGGGGTCCCCAGGTGCCACCCAAGCTGGGGGGTCCCCAGGTGCCACCCAAGCTGGGGTCCCCCCAGGTGCCACCCAAGCTGGGGGGTCCCCGGGTGCCGCCCAGGCTGGGGGGTCCCCAGGTGTCACCCAGGCTGGGGGGTCCCCAGGTGTTGCCCAGGCTGGGGGGTCCCCAGGTGCCACCCAGGGTTGGGGGGTTCCCAGGTGCCACCCAAGCTGGGGTCCCCCCAGGTGCCACCCAAGCTGGGGGGTCCCCAGGTGCCGCCTGGGCTGGGGGGTCCCCAGGTGTCACCCAAACTGGGGGGTCCCCAGGTGCCACCCAGGCTGGGGGGTCCCCAGGTGCCGCCCAGGCTGGGGGGTCCCCAGGTGTCACCCAGGAGGGTGGCACAGCCCCCCACGTTCTCCACCCCGTGCAGGTCGCAGGGGGACGGCGCTGGGGACGGGGGTTTCCCAGGGAAGGAGAGCCTGGCTGAGTTCCTGGGCTGGCTGGACTTCGTGGATGAGCTGGTGATGGGCGCCCACCCGGTGAGAATGGCGGGGTTAATTAACCTGGGGATTAATTTGTGCCCGATCCAGTGCTCCAGGCGGTGTCACCACCACCAGCACTTCCCTGGGCAGCCCCATTCCAGCATCCAGCCACCCTTTCTGGGAAGAAATTCCTCCTAATCCAACCTGAACCTCCCTGGGTGCCACTCAGGACCGTGTCCTCCTGTCCTGGGGGGTCCCCACCCTCAGGCCCCCCCTCCCCCCCACAGCTCGTGGCCGATGCCATCACCCAGGCCGTGGAGGAGAAGTTTTTCCAGGGAACGCTGCAGCCGCAGCTCCTGCAGATGTGAGTGGCCCCAGCTGGGCTGCTCTGCTCCCCTTGGTCACGGGGGGCGGTGACAGGGGTGGCAGGGATGGGAGTGGCAGTGCTGGGGTGACAATGTCAGGGGTGACAATGTCAGGGGTGGCAGTGACAGGGTGGCAGTGCTGGGAGTGGCAGTGCTGGGGTGACAATGTCAGGGGTGACAATGTCAGGGGTGACAGTGCCGGGGTGGCAGAGCTGGGAGTGGCAGTGCTGGGGTGACAATGTCAGGGGTGACAATGTCTGGGGTGACAATGTCAGGGGTGGTAGTGACAGGGTGGCAGTGCTGGGGGTGACAATGTCAGGGTGGCAGTGCTTGGGTGGCAGTGCCAGGGTGGCAGTGCTGGGGGTGACAATGTCAGGGATGACAATGTCAGGGGTGGCAGTGACGGGGGTGACAGTGTCAGGGTGACAGTGACAGGGGTGGCAGTGACGGGGGTGACAGTGTCAGGGTGACAGTGACAGGGGTGGCAGTGCTGGGAGTGACAGTGTTGGGGTGGCAGTGCTGGGGATGACAGTGACAGGGGTGACAGTGTTGGGGTGACAATGTCAGGGGTGGCAGTGACAGGGTGGCAGTGCTGGGAGTGGCAGTGCTGGGTGACAATGCCAGGGGTGACAGTGACAGGGGTGACAATGTCAGGGGTGGCAGTGCCGGGGTGGCAGTGCCAGGGTGACAATGTCCGGGGTGACAATGTCAGGGGTGGTAGTGACAGGGTGGCAGTGCTTGGGTGGCAGTGTTGGGGTGGCAGTGTTGGGGTGACAATGCCAGGGGTGACAATGTCAGGGGTGACAGTGCCGGGGTGGCAGAGCTGGGGATGACAATGTCAGGGGTGGCAATGTCAGGGGTGACAGTGACAGGGGTGGCAGTGCCGGGGTGGCAGTGCCGGGGTGACAATGCCAGGAACGGGGCTGGGGCTGGGGGGTTCCCCCTTTTCCCCGGCCATCCCCCATGTCCCCGTCCCGCAGGTCGGAGCTGGCGGTGCTGGGCGCCACGGCGCTGCTGGCGGGCACGGTGCGGCAGCTGCGGGCGCCCGCCCTGCTGCAGCGCCTGGTGCTGCTGCTGCTGGGCCCCCAGCGGTGCCCCGAGCGCCCCGGGGACACCGGGCACCCCCTGCGGGCACAGCTCATCGAGCGCTGCCGCCACCTGAGCGACGAGGTGAGCGCACCTGGGCTGGCGGAGGTGGCAGTGACGGGGGGGCAGTGACAGGGTGGCAGTGATGGGGGTGGCAGTGCCAGGGGTGGCAGTACCAGGGATGGCAGTGATGGGGTGGCAGTGACAGGGGTGGCAGTGCCGGGGGTGACAATGTCAGGGGTGACAGTGTCAGGGGTGGCAGTGCTGGGGTGGCAGTGACGGGGTGGCAGTGACAGGGGCAGCAGTGCTGAGGTGGCAGTGCCAGGGATGGCAGTGCCGGGGTGGCAGTGCCGAGGTGGCAGTGACAGGGTGACAGTGCCAGGGGTGGCAGTGCCAGGGATGGCAATGCCAAGGTGGCAGTGACAGAGGTGACAGTGCCGGGGTGGCAGTGCCAGGGATGGCAATGCCAAGGTGGCAGTGACAGAGGTGACAGTGTCAGAGGTGGCAATGCTGGGGTGGCAGTGACAGAGGTGGCAGTGACAGGGTGACAGTGACAGGAGTGACAGTGCCAGGGGTGGCAGTACCAGGGATGGCAGTGATGGGGTGGCGGTGATGGGGTGGCAGTGACAGGGGTGGCAGTGCCGGGGGTGACAATGTCAGGGGTGACAGTGTCAGGGGTGGCAGTGCTGGGGTGGCAGGGTTGGGGTGGCAGTGATGGGGGTGACAATGTCAGGGGTGACAGTGTCAGGGGTGACAGTGTCAGGGGTGGCAGTGCCGAGGTGGCAGTGCCAGGGTGACAGTGCCAGGGGTGGCAGTGCCAGGGATGGCAATGCCAAGGTGGCAGTGACAGAGGTGACAGTGTCAGAGGTGGCAATGCTGGGGTGGCAGTGACAGAGGTGGCAGTGACAGGGTGACAGTGCCAGGGATGGCAGTGCCGAGGTGGCAGTGACAGAGGTGGCAGTGACAGGAGTGACAGTGCCAGGGGTGGCAGTACCCGGGATGGCAGTGATGGGGTGGCAGTGATGGGGTGGCAGTGACAGGGGTGGCAGTGCCGGGGGTGACAATGTCAGGGGTGACAATGTCAGGGGTGACAGTGTCAGGGGTGGCAGTGACAGAGGTGGCAGTGCAGGGGTGGCAGTGCCGGGGTGACACTGCCAGGGATGGCAGTGCCGAGGTAGCAGTGCCAGGGTGGCAGTGCCGGGGTGGCAGTGCCGGGGTGGCAGTGCCAGGGATGGCAGTGACAGAGGTGGCAGTGCCAGGGTGGCAGTGCCGGGGTGACAGTGCCAGGGGTGGCAGTGCCAGGGTGGCAGTGCCAGGGATGGCAGTGCCAAGGTGGCAGTGCCGGGGTGGCAGTGCTGGGGTGGCATTGGTGGCAGTGCCGAGGTGGCAGTGCCGAGGTGGCAGTGCCGGGGTGGCAGTGCCGAGGTGACAGTGCCAGGGTGGCAGTGCCAGGGTGGCAGTGCCAGGGGTGGCAGTGCCGGGGTGGCAGTGCCGGGGTGGCAGTGCCACCTCTCTCACCCCGCCGGCCGTGCCCAGATCAGCCTGGCCAGCCTGCGGCTCTTCGAGGAGCTGCTGCGGAAGCCGCAGGAGCACGTGGCTCACAACCTGGTGCTGCGGAACCTGGAGGCGCGGGCGTACCTGCAGCGCGGCCCCGAGGAGCGCGGGCCCCCCGAGACCGAGCCCGAGGGGGACGGGCTGTGAGTCAGGGGGCGGGGAGGGGCGGGGGGCGGCCCCGCAGCGCCCACCCCGCTGAACGCCCACCCCACAACAGGGAGCTGGAGGAGGATCCCTACTTCACCGATGGATTCCCAGACGGTTTTAGGACGACAAAAAATCCTCCCCCGGCGGCGAGCCCGTCGGGCAAGGGGCAAGTGAGCGAGGTGGTCAGCAGGTAAGGGTGTGGAGGGGCTGGGCTGGAACAGGGGGGGCTGCAGCCCCCTCCCCATCCCCTCCTCTCTCTCTTCCAGCTTCCTCTGCCTGGTCCCCGAGGAGGCCAAGACCTCCTGGTGCATGGAGGAGGGCGGGTACGACACCTACCTGCACGATGCCCTGGGAATGGTGGGTGCCCCGGGGCGTGTCCCCACCCTGCTGGTGGCTGTCCCCGCCCCGGCTCTCACCTGCTGTCACCTCCCGGCCAGGTGCAGGCGTGCCGGGCCAGGGCGGCCCCGTGGGGGTGGCCCTCGTCCCCCCGGCCCCTGGAGTCCTGTCCCCCCCCCGGAGTGGCTTTTTACGAGGGACACTTCCTCAAGGTGCTGTTCGACCGCATGAGCCGGATCCTGGATCAGGTACCTGGGGTACACCTGGCTGCCCCCACCCCCCCCCCAGGACCCGCACGGGGGGGGCTCCAGGACCCCCAGAACGGGGGACAAAGCGGCCAAAAGCATTGGTGGGGATGGACTCGGAATGAGGGGGCGTTGGGGGGGTCACCAAAGCATCCCCCCCTCCCCATCGCAGCCCTACAGCCTGAACCTGCAGGTGACCTCGGTGCTGTCCCACCTGGCCGCCTTGCCCCACCCCCACCTCCACGAGTACCTGCTGGACCCCTACCTCAACCTGGCCCCCGGCTGCCGCTCGCTCTTCTCCGTCCTGGTCAGGGTAATGTCACCCTGGGAGAAAATGGGGACTGGGGTTTGGGGGAAAATGGGGAGGGGAGTTTGCGGGTTAATAGGAGTGGGGTTTGGGGTGTTAGGGAGAAAATGGGGAGTGAGGTTTGAGGGGGAAAATGGGGAGTGGGGTTTGGGGTGTTTGGGGGAAAATGGGGAGTGGGGTTTGGGGGGAAAATGGGGAGTGGGGTTTGGGGGAATAATAGGAGTGGGGTCTGGGGGGGAAATGGGAGTGGGGTTTGGGGTGTTGGGGGAAAATGGGGAGTGGGGTTTGAGGGGGAAAATGGGGAGTGGGGTTTGGGGGTGTCTGGGCAGAGGCACAGGAGGTGGTGTGGGGACACGGGGACAACCCCCTGGGCGGGGTGGGTGACACTTTTCCTCCCTCCCTCCCTCCCCCAGGTGATCGGGGAGCTGGTGCAGCGGCTCCAGCGCGTGCCCCAGGCCAGGGCCAAGCTGCTGCTGGTGCGCCGGCAGCTCCTGGGGCTGGTGCCGGGAGAGCAGTGAGTGCTGGGGGGGGGGGGGGCACGGGGGGGTTTGGGGGGTGGCAAAACCCCCCTAACACCCCAAACCCCACTCCCCATTTCCCCCTCAAACCCCACTCCCATTTTCCCCCAAACACCCCAAACCCCACTCCCATTTCCCCCTCAAACCCCACTCCTATTATTCCCCCAAACCCCACTCCCCATTTTCCCCCAAAGCCCCCAAAGCCCCCTCCCCTCATCTCCGGTGTCCCCCCGCAGGATGGATCACACGGTGCTGTTCAAGGGGGTGGTGGTGCTGGAGGAGTTCTGCAAGGAGCTGGCCGCCATCGCCCTGGTCAAGGGGTCACCCGAGGGGCCACCCTGAGCTCCCCCCCCGCGTCTTCGGCCAGGCTGTGGTGGTCACTGGGGGGTGGCCCAGCCCGCCTGCCGGTGGCCCCGCGGTAGCCGGGAGCGGCCCGTGGCACCGCGGGAGGGACCCGGCGGGAGGATGAGGAGGCGCCCGGGTCCTTTGTCACCTCGGCCAGCCCCGAGGTGACGCCACGGGCCCGTGCTGGGTGTGGCTCCTCCCGGGTGGTGGTCCCTGCTCCCCCCCGCGCTGCCCTGAGCGCCCCCCCAAAAAGCTCCAGCCGGGAATTTTTAGGCAATAACGGGGCGTGTGGGGCGGTGCCTCCCCGCTCAGCTGCAAGGACTCGATTGTGCCCTGCCCCGGCACTGTGGCAGGGGGAGTGTGACACGTGTGACACGTGTGTGTGTGTGGGTGTGTGACAGTGACACGTGCGTGTGGTCTGGTGAGGGACCGTCCCCCCCAGACCCCACACAGCCCCTCCCCAGGGTGATGGGACTCTGCTCCAATAAAGCTGTGACTCAGCACCACCGGCTGTGCCCCTGCCCAGAGACCCCCAAACCCCACTCCCCATTTCCCCCCAAACCCCACTCGCCATTTTCCCCAAACCCCACTCCCCATTTTCCCCCAAACACCCCAAACCCCAGTCCTATTATTCCCCCAAACCCCACTCCCTATTTTCCCCCAAACACCTCAAACCCCCCTCGCCATTTCCCCCCAAACCCCACTCCTCATTTTCCACCATTCTCCCCCAAACCCCACTCCTATTATTCCCCCAAACCCCACTCCCCATTTCCCCCCTAACACCCCAAACCCCACTCCCTATTTTCCCCCAAACACCTCAAACCCCCCTCGCCATTTCCCCCCAAACCCCACTCCTCATTTTCCACCATTCTCCCCCAAACCCCACTCCTATTATTCCCCCAAACCCCACTCTCCATTACCCCCCAAACACCCCAAACCCCAGTTCTATTATTCCCCAAGCTCCACTCCCCATTTTCCCCCAAACCCCACTCTTATTTCACCCCAAACCCCCCTCCCCATTTCCCCCCCGTACCCCATTTATAACCACAGCCAGGGACACGGCGGCAGCAGCAGCAGCAGCAGCAGCAGCCGGCTTTATTTAATTTCTGCTCTCAGCACCCCCAGACCCCACCCCAGCCCCCCCACCCGAGGGCAGCACATCCCGGGGACCCCCCCCCCCCCCACACACACACTTTGTCCCAGCCGGGGGCTGCGTGTCCCTCTCATCCCCTCCCCATCCCAAACCCGCCCTAACTCCGCACGGGCACCGCCGCCCGCAGCCTCCGCAGGATGCGGCCCCGCAGCCCCTCCTCCCGCACCGGCCACCAGCGCAGCGCGGCCCCGCGGGGCTCGGGGGGCTCGTCCCGCTGGCTCTCCGGGGGAATGCTCAGCACCACGTTGAAACAGACGCCGTCGGTGTCCCCGGAGCGCCCGGCGCGGTGCTGCAGCCCCAGCAGCCCCAGAGGCGCCGCGGGCGGCGGTTCCCAGGCCAGGCAGTCCCGCAGCAGGCGCAGCAGGGGCGGGCGCAGCCCGGAGCGCAGCTCGGACGGGGACGTGCCCAGGGCCACCAGGGGCAGGTGCAGGCTGCCGGCGGTGGCCAGCAGCAGCCAGAGGCGGCCGGCGGCGTTGGCGAAAGGCAGCAGGAGGCGCAGGCAGAGCGGGGAGCAGGGCAGCTCCCGCGGCAGCGTCGGGGGGTGCGCGGGGCTCCGGCGGTAGCGGGCGGCCAGCTCCAGCACGGGCAGGATGTCCAGCGAGCGCAGCGGCAGCGAACGGGGGTCGCCGGGCCACCAGGTGGCTTGGAGGGACTCGGAGTCGGCTTCCTCCAGGGTCTTCAGGGTCCCACCTGTGCGCACAGGGATGGCCCGGAATGGGGATGGGGGACACAGAGGGACACCGGGGAAGGGCGGTGAGACCCCCGAGTGGGGCTGAGAGGGGACGCTGGTGGCCCTGCCTGGGGTTTGGGGGGGTTGGTGGCAGGGCACGGCGGTGTCCCGGCACGAAGATGCTAAAATCCACCATGGGGTTTGCAGGGGATGGGGATACACTTCCCAAACAGCCCCAAAACCCCACTGGCCATTTTCCCCCAAACCCCACAGCCCATTTTCCTCAAATATCCCCGAACTCCACTTCCCATTTTCCCCCAAAACCCCATTCCCCATCTCCCCGAAACCCCACTCCCCATTTCCTCCAAACCCCACTCCCCATCTCCCCCAAAACCCCACCCCCCATTATCCCCCAAAACCCCAGTCCCCATTTCCCCCAACAGCCCCCAAACCCCACTCCCAATCTCCCCCAAACCCCACTCCCCATTTTCCCCAAACAACCCCAAACCCCACTCCCAATCTCCCCCAAACCCCATTCCCCATTATCCCCCAAAACCCCAGTCCCCATTTCCCCCAAACAACCCCAAAACCCCACTCCCCATTATCCCCCAAAACCCCAGTCCCCATTTCCCCCAAACAACCCCAAACCCCACTCCCAATCTCCCCCAAACCCCACTCCCCATTCCCCCCAAACCCCACTCCCCATTATCCCCCAAACCCCCACTCCCCACTTCCCCCAATCCCCCCCGGATGCCCCTGGGAGCATCCAAGGACACAAACCTGTGGCCCGGGCCAGGAAGGCGAAGCGGATCCAGGCCGGGCCGCGCTCCTCCAGCGCCAGCAGCGTCAGGGGCTCGCACTCCAGCCCCGACTCCTCCCGCACCTCCCGCCGCAGCGCAGCCACGATGCCCTCGCCGGGCTCCATGCGGCCCGCGGGCAGGTACCAGCGGCCCCGGCACTCGGGCTTGGCCTCCTGCACCAGCAGCACCGCGTCCTGCGGGGGGGACACGGCTGCTGGGGGAAAGGGTGCCCGGACTGGGGGTACTGGGGGGTACTGGGGGGAAAGGGTGCCTGGAGTGGGGGTACTGGGGGGTTCTGGGGGGAAAGGGTGCCCGGAGTGGGGGGAAAAGTGCCTGGAGTGGGGGGGTACTGGGGGGAAAGGGGTGGCTGGACTGGGGGGTACAGAGGGATGACTGGACTGGGGGTTACTGGGGGGAAAGGGTGCCCGGACTGGGGGTACTGGGGGGTGCTGGGGGGAAAAGGGTGCCCGGACTGGGAGTACTGGGGGGTACAAAGGGCTGACTGGACTGGGGGATATTGGGGGGAAGGGGTGGCTGGACTGGGGGGAAAGGGATGGCTGGACTGGGGGTACAGGGGAATGGCCTGACTGGGGGTACTGGGGGAAAAGTGGTGGCTGGACTGAGGATACTGGGGGGGAAGGGTGCCCGGACTGGGGGGTACTGGGGGGAAAGGGGTGGCTGGAGTGGGGGATACTGGGGGAAAAGGGCTGACTGAACTGGGGGATACTGGGAGGAAAAGGGGTGCCTGGACTGGGGATACTGGGGGGAAAGGATGGCTGGACTGGGGGGTACAGAGGGATGACTGGACTGGGGGTTACTGGGGGGAAAGGGTGCCCGGACTGGGGGTACTGGGGGGTGCTGGGGGGAAAAGGGTGCCTGGACTGGGGGGGAAAGGGTGCCCGGACTGGGAGTACTGGGGGGAAAGGGGTGCCTGGACTGGGGGGATATTGGAGGAAAATATTGGGGGGTGCTCGGACTGGGGGGTACTGCAGGGAAAGGGGTGGCTGGACTGGGGGATATCGGAGGAAAAGTGGTGGCTGGACTGGGGGATACTGGGGGGTACTGGGGGGTACAAAGGGCTGACTGGACTGGGGGATATTGGGGGAAAAGGGTGCCCAGACGGGGGGGTACTGGGGGGAAAAGGGTGCCCATACTGGGGGGAAAGGGTGCGTGGACTGGGGGGTACAAAGGGCTGACTGAACTGGAGGATACTGGGAGGAAAAGGGGTGGCTGGACTGGGGGATACTGGGGGGAAGGGTGCCCGGACTGGGGGGTACTGGGTGGTACTGGGGGAAAAGGGTGCCTGGATTGGGGGGTACTGGGGGGAAAGGATGGCTGGACTGGGGATACTGGGGGGAAAGGATGGCTGGACTGGGGGGTACAGAGGGATGACTGGACTGGGGGTTGCTGGGGGGAAAGGGGTGCTTGGACTGGGGAGAACGGGTGCTTGGACTGGGTGGTACTGGGAGTACTGGGGGGTACTGGGGGGTACTGGGGGAAAGGGTGCCTGGACTAGGGGATATTGGAAGAAAAGTGGTGGCTGGACTGGGGGATACTGGGGGGAAAGGGATGGCTGGAGTGGGGGATACTGGGGAAAAAGGGCTGACTGAACTGGGGGATACTGGGAGGAAAAGGGATGGCTGGACTGGGGGTACGGGGGAATGGCCTGGCGGGCCTGGGGGGCACTGGGACTGGGGGCACTGGGACTGGGGGACACTGGGACTGGGGGCACTGGGCCAGGGGGGCACTGGGACTGGGGGCACTGGGACTGGGGGGCACTGGGACTGGGGGCACTGGGACTGGGGGGCACTGGGCCAGGGGGGCACTGGGCCGGGGGGCACTGGGACTGGGGGCACTGGGACTGGGGGGCACTGGGCCAGGGGGGCACTGGGCCGGGGGGCACTGGGACTGGGGGCACTGGGACTGGGGGGCACTGGGACTGGGGGGCACTGGGCTGGGGGGCACTGGGACTGGGGGCACTGGGACTGGGGGGCACTGGGCCAGGGGGCTGCCTCACCTCCTGGTTGAAGAGCACGGCCAGCACCACGTAGCAAACGTTCCTGCCCAGGCGGACGGGCTCGGGGGGCGCGGGGGAGCCCTGGAAATCCGTCCCCACGTCCCAGGCGCCTCCATCCAGCACCGCCTCCAGCTCCGGCACCGGCGCGTCCCCCATGGGGGCCGGGGGGGTCCCGCCGGCAGCTGGGGGACGGGCAGCGGGGGCCAGCTCAGGGCGTGGCGGAGTTTTGGGGCGGCGAGGGGACCCCCCAGACGTGCAGGCGAGGGGACAAAGAGCCGCGGCGCCGCGGGGGCTGCAGGGGGTGGTGCGGGAGGGGCTCCGGCGATCGCGGGGTGCGCGGGGAGGGGGGCCCAGGGGTGCCGGAGGAGGGGAAGGGTCTGCTGGACTGGGGGATGTGCAGCGGGGTGTAAACGGGGGGGGCTCGGCTGGGCTGCGGGGGGACGTAGCGAGGGAAGAGCTCGGTGGCCTTAGCGATGCAAGGGGGGGTGCAGAAGGGGAAGGGCCGGCTGGACTGGGGGACCCCCAGGGGGGCGTAGGCGGGCAAGGAGGGGAAGGGGTCGCGTGGTTTGGGCAGCCGCGGGGGGCTGCGGTAGGAGAGGGGCTGGCCGGACTGGGGCAGGCACGGGGGGGCGCAGGAGGGGAAGGGCTGGCTGGACTGCGGGGGGCGCAGGGGGAAGAGCTGGCAGGATTTGGGGAGCCGCGGGGGGCTGCGGTAGGAGAAGGGCTGGCTGGACTGCAGCACGCACGGGAAGGTGAAGGAGGTGAAGGGCTGGCTGGACTGGAAGATACTGGGAGGGAAAGGCTGGCCAGACTGGAAGATACTGGGAGGGAAGGGGTAGCTGGACTGGTGGTTACTGGGAGGGAAAGGCTGGCCCGACTGGAAGATACTGGGAGGAAAAGGTTGGCTGGACTGGAAGATACTGGGAGGAAAAGGTTGGCTGGACTGGAAGATACTGGGAGGAAAAGGCTGGCTGGACTGGAAGATACTGGGAGGGAAAGGTTGGCTGGACTGGAAGATACTGGGAGGAAAAGGTTGGCTGGACTGGAAGATACTGGGAGGGAAGGGGTAGCTGGACTGGTGGTTACTGGGAGGAAGGGGCTGGCTGGACTGGAAGATGCTGGTGGGGAAGGGCTGGCCGGACTGGGGGACACTGGGAGGATAGGGCCGGCTGGACTGGGAGATGCCCGGGCTGGGATAAAAGAGCTCGCTGGGCTGGGGGGTGCCGGGGGGGCTGCAGCTGGCGGGGGATTGGGGGTCCCAGGGCGGGGAGGGCTGCAGGGCGCTCCGGGGGAGGGGCTGCCCCCAGTCTGGGGGGCAGGGGGGCGAGCTGGGCTGCAGGGGGGGCTGCAGGGCCAGGGGCTTGGGGGGCTACGGGGAGGGATTGGGGAGGGCGGGGGGCAGGAAGGTGCAGGAAGAAAACGGGTTGGGGGGGCTGCAGTAAAGGTTTGGGGGGGCTTCAGTGAAGGGTTGGGGGCTGCAGTGAAGGGTTGGGGGCCGCAGTGAAGGGTTGGGGGGGCTGCAGTGAAGGGTTGGGGGGGCTTCAGTGAAGGGTTGGGGGCTGCAGTGAAGGGTTGGGGGCCGCAGTGAAGGGTTGGGTGGGCTGCAGTGAAGGGTTGGGGGGGCTGCAGTGAAGGGGTGGGGGCAGCAATAAAGGGTTGGGGGGCTGCAGTGAAGGTTTGGGGGGGCTGCAGTGAAGGGTTGGGGGCTGCAGTGAAGGGTTGGGGGGCTGCAGTGAAGGGTTGGGGGGGGGCTACAGGGTGCAATTAGGGGGGGGCTTGGGGGCTGCAATAAAGGTTTGGGGGGGCTACAGGGTGCTCCAGGGAGGTTGCAATAAAGATTTTTTTTGGGGGGGGGGAAGGGGGGGTCTGCAATGGGGGCACGGTTTTGGGGGGTGGGGGGGGCGCAATAAGGGTCGTGGGGGGGTTGCACTAAGGCTGGGTGGGGTGCAGAAAGGGCCGGGGGGTCGCAAGAAGCATCAGGAGGATGCGGGAAGGATGGAGCGGGGTGGGGAGGGGGCTGCAAGAAGCGTCAGAAGGATGCGATAAGGGTCGGGGGGCTGCACCGAGCCTGGGGGGAGACGCGAGAAAGGGCGGGAGGGTTGCAGTTAAGATCGGGGGGGCTGCAGGAAGAGCCGGGGGGGCTGCAGTGAAGCTCGGGGGGGCTGCAGTGAAGCTCGGGGGGCTGCAGCAGGAGCGGGGCGGGTTCCGGGGGTCTCCGGGCGAGCTCCGGGACCCCCGCCGCCCCCCCACCCCATCCCCGCCCCGCGCATGCGCCGCGCACTCACCGCGCCGGGGGGCTCCGCCGCGCCGGCCCCGCCCCCTTGCTCGTCTCCTATTGGCCACCCCGCCGGCGCAGCTCGCTGCTGATTGGTTAACGCTGCCGCCGCGCCCGTGGGGCGGGGCTTTGTCTTAAAGGGGCCGCGCGGGAGAGTGGCGCAGAGTTAATTACGCCGGGGTAATTAGGTGGTGCTGATTGCGCGGCGCTTGTCGCGTGGTGGCCACTGCTTCTTGTTTCACGGCACGGCGCGCACTGCGCAGCGCCCTTTGTACGGTGCTCATTGCCCGGTGTTAGTTAACTGCCCAGTGCCCGTCGCCCGGTGTTAATTAATTGCCCCGTGCTAATTGCCCGGTGGCGTTCAGTCGTTTTCCTACAGCGGGCAGGATGGAGCAGCACCCTGGGTCCCCCAACCTCTGGGCAGCGCCATCCAGCTGTTCCCAGCTGTGCGTGAGGCTGCCGGGGCTGAGCCCGGGCAAAACTCATCCCAGGGGTGTCAGGGGTGGCACTTGGTCCGTGCCACGCTGCCAGCCCCCGGCTGTGCCACCTCAGCCCGCCCCGGGACACCGGAGCATCCCTGAGCCCGATGGGATGGAGAGGAGATGGAAGGAGACCATCCCTGACCCCAATGGGATGGAGGGGGATGGAGGGAAACCATCCCTGACCCCGATGGGATGAGGGAAACCATCCCTGACCCCAGTGGGATGGAGGGGCTTGGAGGAGGAGACCACCCCTGACCCTGCTGGGATGGAGGAGGATGGAGGGAAACCACCCCTGGCCCCAACGGGATGGAGGGAAACCATCCCTGACCCTTTTGGGATGGAGGAGGATGGAGGGAGACCACCCCTGACCCCGATGGGATGGAGGGAAACCATCTTTGACCCCGATGGGATGGAGGAGGAAACCATCCCTGACCCTGCTGGGATGGAGGGAAACAATCCCTGACCCCGATGGGATGGAGGGAAACCATTCCTGACCTTGCTGGGATGGAGGAGGATGGAGGGAAACGATCCCTGACCCCGATGGGATGGAGGGGGATCGAGGTAAACCATCTCTGATCCCAATGGGATGGAGGGGGATGGAGGGAAACCATCCCAGACCCCGATGGGATGGAGGGGGGATGGAGGGGGAGACTACCCCATACCACGCTGGGATGGAGGAGGATGGAGGGAGACCATCCCTGACCATGCTGGGATGGAGGAGGATGGAGGGAAACCACCCCTGACCCCGATGGGATGAAGGGGGGATGGAGGGAAACCACCTTGGACCTCGCTGTGAGGAAGGGAGACCCCGAGGCGGCTGCTGTCGGTGCCACCGGAGCCCCCCCGAGCCCGCTGGGATGGCGGGGGGAGATAAATGGAGACCCCGCGGTGGGCGCTGGTGCTGCCCGCGGCCCCGGCACGCCGCCGACACTTTATTCCTCCTGCCCCCAGCACCCCCGCGGGAGCTCCGGGAGCAAAGCACCGAGCAGCACGCGCCCAGCCCCGGCTCCCCGCGGTGTCCCGGCCGTCACCGCGGCCGTGACCGAGGCGGCTCCCCGGAGTCCTCCCGTCGCGCCGTGGCCTCACTTGCAGCCCCGCAGGACCCCCAGGGCCTCCCGCACGGCGGCCAAGATCATCCCGTCCAGCTGCAAAGAGGGGCGGGGGGTGCTCAGCGCTGCTCATCCCACCCCGGCACCCCCCAAATCCCCCCCGCCCAGAGCACCAAACCTGGGCGCGGAGCCGGCGCGGGGTGGCGGCGGGGTCGGTGCCGAGGTCGCGGAGGCGGACGGCGCTCTCCGGGGACAGGAATCGCTGCTCCACGCTGATGGTGCCGCTGAGGCTCTGCACCTGCGCCGGGCACCGTGCCTCAGTTTCCCCAGGGGGGTCGGCACAGCCTCTCCAGGGGGGAAAGGGGTTTGGGGCCACCTACCTGGTGCGGAGCCCCGGCGGGGACCAGCACGGCGTCCCCCGGGAGCTGCAGGAGGCTCCAGCCGCTCACCCCGCACTCGTCCCGCAGCCGCCGCCGCAGGGCGGGGTCCAGGTAGCGGCCGGGGGGCTCGGCCGTGGCCGCCCCCTCCTGCCCCGGCTCCTGGGATGCCTGTGGGGGTGCCAGGGGTGAGCGGGGCCGGAGCGGGGCCGGAGGGGGTGGTGGTGGTGGTGGTGGTGGCACCCACCTTCCGCAGGAAATCGCGGATCCTCCCCGCGTCCTCGGCGCGGAAGATGTGCCACAGAGCCCCGGGCCGGCCGCTCTCCCGGAGCCGCTCCCGCAGCGCCGCGTCCAGCTCCTCCGCGTCCCCCGGCAGCAGCAGCTCTGCGGGGCAAGAGAGGCTCGGTCAGCGGGGGGATCGGCCGGGCAGGGGGGGATCGGGATGAGGAACGGCTGAGGGAGCTGGGGTGGTTCAGCCTGGAGAAAAGGAGACTCAGAGGTGATCTTATCGCTCTCTGCAACTCCCTGAGGGGTGGTTGTAATCAGCTGGGGTTGGTCTCTTTCTCCAGGCAACAACTGACAGAAGGAGAGTGTAGTCACTGTTTGTCATGTTTGGGTTTTTCTTAAGTTCTTTCTCAGAGATCTAAAGTGGTAAACAAGGTCACACTCTGTAAACTCTCTTGTTTTTTCACATTTTTCTCTCCTAAGGAAGGACTTTGCTTGTTGACCCTTGGTGTGACCAATGGTTCAAAGGATCCCACCTCTTAGGTGGGCACGTTGTACAAAGGTATAAAAATAAGTTCTGAGAATAAACCAGCCCCTTTTCGGAGCATCAGCCTTCTGAATCGCGAGTCTGCGTCTCATTCATGGTGTCCCACAGCGACAGGAGAGGACACAGCCTCAAGCTGCACCAAGGGAAATCCAGGTTGGATATCAGGAAAAAGTTTTTCACAAAAGAGTGACAAAGTATTGGAATGGCCTGCCCGGGGAGGTGGTGGAGTCACCATCCCTGGATGTGTTTAACAAAAGCCTGGGTGTGGCACTGGGTGCCGTGGTTTAGTTGAGGTGTTAAAGCTGAGTTGGACTCGATGATCTTGGAGGTCTCCTCCAACCTAAAAACTCTGTGATTCTGTGATGGGGGGACCCCCGCTCCGCCCCCCCGTACCCCGCGGTGCCGGCGCCGCGTGGGCCAGGACGCTGATGGAGTCGGCAGCTTCCACCGTCAGGTTTTTGGTCCCGAAGTTCTGCTGCTGCTGCGGGGGCACACCTGGGGGGAGCGGGGTTGGGGTGAGGACCGGACATTTGGCGGGGGGGGGGAGCCCGGCCGCCCCCCGCCAAGCCCCGGTACCGCACTCACCGTAGGCCACACGGATGCGCGGGCGCGGCCAGCGCCGGCCCCGCAGGTAGGTGGCCAAGTTGAGGCGGCCGCTGGCCCCGCAGTACTCGGGCAGGGGCAGGCTGGCCCGCAGGTTGGTGGCCCTGTGGCACAGGCGGGTGTGGTGACACTCGGGACGCCCCTGAACCCCGAGCCGAGCCCCTCTGACCCAGCCCCCGGTGCTGACCCAGTCCCTGGTGCCGACCCAGCCCTTGGTGCTGACCCAGCCCATGGTGCTGACCCAGCCCCCAGTGCTGACCCAGCCCCCTGTGCTGACCCGGCCCCTGGTGCTGGCCCAATCCCTGGCGCTGACCCGGCCCCCTGTGCTGACCCGGCCCCTGGTGCTGACCCAGTCCCCGGTGCTGACCCAGCCTCCGGTGCTGACCCGGCCCCTGGTGCTGACCCAGTCCCCGGTGCTGACCCAGCCTCCGGTGCTGACCCGGCCCCCGGTGCTGACCCAGCCCTCTGTGCTGACCCAGCCCCCGGTGCTGACCCAGCCCCTGGTAATGACCCAGTCCCCGGTGCTGACCCAGCCCCTGGTGCTGACCCAGTCCCTGGTGCTGACCCGGCCCCTGGTGCTGACCCAGCCCCTGGTGCTGGCACTCAGCACCTGGCCGGGTCAGCTGGCGCGGGGAGGGGACAGCGGGGCGGTGCCACCCCGCGCTGTCACCTACCGGCTCAGCTCCGCGTCCCCAAGGCCGCTCTCCAGCTTCAGCGGCTCGCCGCTGCTCTGCTCCTGCTGCGGGGATGCTGCGGGAGGAGGGAGCCCGGCGTCACATCGGGGACGGAGCCTGGGATAGAGCCCCTGACACCTCACCCCCAAAAAAACCACGCTGGGGACCCCACAGCCTCCTCGTCCCCTCACCTGTGCCGGCGGCAAAGCCATCCCAGAACTGCCGGCTGCTCATCCGCACCCGGCTCCGCGGTGCCCGCAGCTTCACCGCCTCCACCTCCTCCTCCTCCTCCTCCCCCGAGGGCTGGAAGGATTCGGGCGCCCAGAGCCGCCCCTCCAGCCTCTTCTGCAGCCCTGAAACCAGCACAGGCTGCCGGGGCAGCCGGGGCTCAGCGCCGCCGGGGGAGCTGCGGGGGCTCCCGGGGCTCAGCGCCGCCGGGGGAGCTGCGGGGGCTCCCGGGTGTCACCCCCCCCCAGCCAGGACCGGGGCGGGGGGGCTCACCTGGCCCTGCCTCCAGTGCTCCTGGAACAGTTTGTAGTTGCTGGCGTGGCCGGGGTCGTGCAGCCAGAGCAGCCCGCTGGGGGCCAGCACGCAGTGGGATGCGGGGGGGTCCGGGCGGCCGGGGGGGCTCAGCTCGCCCCCCGCCTGCCTCTCCTGGATCTTCTTCTCCACCACGCGGGCGATGATGCTGTCCAGGATGCTGGTCAGGCGATTATCCTGGAGTGGGACGCAATTGGGGAGCCCCTTAGCCCACGCTGCCGCCCCCCCCCCCCCAGCCCCAGCAGAGCGGGGGGGGCAGCGGGGGGTCGGGGGTGGCCCCACGGCCGCGGGACTCACGCTGGGCAGAGCGGGCGCCACGGGGGCGAAGGCCATGCGCACCCCGTCCTGCCCCAGGCACAGCTTGACGGCGGTGGAGGCCAGCAGGTCGCAGAGGGTGGTGGTCTGCACGGCCCCCCCCCGCGCCGGGGGCTGCCCCGGGGACGGCGGCCCCTCCTCGGGGCTCTCTGCTCGGGGGGGTGGGGGGAGAGAACACGGTCAGGGTGGCCCATGCCGTCCTCTGCGTGTCACCCCCTCCCCTTAGCCAGCACCCCAAAAAGGGACGGGGTGCAGCATCCCTGATCCCCCCCCCCCGGAGCGGGGCCGTGCCCGCGGCGGGGGGGTCGCAGCCGGCCCTACCTTCCTTGATGGGCCGGGCGGGGTCGGCCGGGCCGCGGCTGCGGGGGGGCAGCGTGGGCAGCGCGGCCCCCGGCGGCTCCTGCAAGAGCCCGGGTCAGGTGGAGGATCCAGGCGGGAGCCACATCCCGCGCCCCGGACGCGCCCCGTGCGGGGCTTGGGGCGCACCTGCACCCCCTTTTCCGCAGCCCCCCCCCCCCACCGCCGTACCTGCCCGCCCGGGGACCCCGCCGGGCTCCGCTCCCCGCAGGGACAGTGAGACTCGATGCCGAACTGGACCCTGACCTCGTGCAGGAGCTTCCAGAGCCGGGTCAGGACTGGGGACGGATGGGGACAGAGGTGTCAAACCCCCCCGCCCTCCAGCGGTGGCCCCAGGTGGGTTCTGGGGTGGGGACACACTCACCACAGGTGGGGACGAACTGCGTGGGCACCAGGGATGACGCGGGGTGGTCCCGCCCGGGGACGCACTCGGCTGGCAGCGCGGGACCCTCTGTGTCACAGAGATGGGTTTGTCCCCTCTGAGCCCCCCCAGGGCTGACCCCCCCCCCCCATTTGCCACCCCTCCCTGCCCCCCCTACCGGATCCGCTCTCCTCCCGCCTGCTGCGGTGGCAGTCGGGGCACAGCTGGAAGCCGCATCTGGCGCAGCTCCAGTGCGAGTTGAAGAAGCCGCGCTGGCAGGAGTCACAAAGCTGGGGCGCTCCTTCCCCCCGCCTCCAGCCCGTCACCCCTGCGGGAAAACACAGCCTCAGCCTCCGCCTGTCCCCAGCGTCCCCAGGGCCACCCCCGGCCCCGCTCCCCGCTCACCCTCGGGCCCGCCGGGGGCTCCCGGCCACGTCTCCCTGTCCCTGCGAACGGCGCGGCAGAAGGGGTCCCCCAGGACCCCCAGCAGGTACTTGGCCAGGCAGAGGCTGCTCCCCACGCTGCTGCCCCCCACGCTGCTGCCCCCCGGCTCGGGGCCGGCCGCTCCCAGCGGCTCCCCCTCGGCCTCCCGCAGCGTGCAGAGGCCATCGACGCTCAGGTCGCCGTTGTCACCCAGGGCGAGCCTGCGGGGGACAGGGGGCAGGGTCAGAGGTGCAAGGGGTGAAAAGTTGGGGTGCTGGGAAGAGGCGGGACGAAGGGAAGGGTGATCAAAAGTGGGGGGAGGGGAGGGGATTCTCCACGGTGGGGTGGATGAGGGAGAGGGTGCACCAAAACTGGGTGACAGGAGAGGGTGTTCCCAAATGGGGACAAGTTCCCAAGTGGGGTTCCAAGTTGGGGACAGAGGGGGATGTCCCAAAGAGGGGTGACAGGAAGGGGTTCTCCAAATTGGGGTGAAGGGAGGGGATGCTCTGAAGAGGAGATGCCCAGGAGTGGGGCGACAGGGAGGAAATACTCCGAAATGGGGACGTTCCGAAGCGGGATGATAAAAAAAAAAGGGAAATTCCAAAGCAGGGGATGCTCCAAGTGCTGGACCACTCCTCCCCACCCCGTGAGCTCACCGGCGGAAGTGCATCAGCCTGCAGCTGCTCTCGGGGGGCTCCTCCTCATCCTCCTCGCCCTGGGGGTCCCCCCCGGCGCGGGGGGCGCAGGCACAGCAGCGGGGGATGCCGGGGGGCAGCGCCGTGCAGGGCAGGCTCTGCAGGCACCGCGGCTCCCCCGCACGCCTCGGCGGCTCTGGGGACACGGGGAGCGCTTGGGGACACCGCGGAGCCCCACCCGCGACAGAAGGGAGGGGCTGGGAGCGCCCGAGGTTGGACGTGGAGCAACCTGGGATGGTGGAAAGGTGTCCCTATCCATGGCAAGGGGTTGGGACTGGGTGGGTTTTAATGTCCCTTCCAACCCAAAACCATCCCGGGGTTTTTGGGATCCATGTGACGGGCACGCTGTGGCGGGGGCTGGAAACTGGGCCAGAAAAGTAGGGCTGGAAAGTAGGGCTGGAGCTCGGCGGAGGTCGGGGCGGGGATGCCAACACCTCCCCGAGGAGGCGCTGACCCAGCCACAGCACTTCCGAGCCCCGGGAACCCCACCCGAGGGTGCCCAAAGGGGCATTTTCCCCCCCGATTTCGATCCGTGCCCACCCTGGGAATCGCTGCCAGACCCAGCCACGCCGGGAGAAAAAAAAAAAAAAACAAAAAACCCCAGCGCAGCAAGTTCCGCAGCCCACGCGTGTTCCCGGCGCCGGGATGCAGAATTCCCTCGGGACTGGGTGCTGGCCCCCGCTGCGCGCACCCTGCGCATCCTCACCTCCGTCTCCCGGCTCCATCCTCCTCCTCCTCTCCTCGGCGTCCCCCGCGCTCTCGGTGCCCTCAGCCGGGCACGCCGTGGCCTTGGTGCCCCTCTTGGCCGCCCCGGCGCCCTCGGCGGCAGCGCGGGGCCCATCGGCGGGGCCGTGGGGGCGTTTGGCCGAGCGCTTCCCTTCGCCGGGGGGCTCGGGACCCCCGTCCCGCCGGGGAGCTTTGGAGCGAGGCAGCGACTGCTCCGAGTGCCGCGTCAGCCACGTCTTCTTCAGCTTGGTGTGGTTGCTGGGGGGGCAGGGGAAAGGGCCCCCGGCCATGCCCAGGGTGGGCTCGAAGGGGTTGGGCACCCCGCAGCCCACCCGCGGGCACCCATCGCAGCCCGGGGTGGGGCACAGGCAGGCCGGGGGGGGCTCGGGCTTGGCCAGAGGCGCTGGGTAGTGCCCGTCGGCGAGGAGAGGCGAGGGGTCGGGCTCCCCGCATGCCGGGGGCGAGCCGGGCCGGGCGCTTTGGTAGCCCGGGCGCTCATCTTTGAGCTCCGAGGGCCGGCCCGGCCCCGCGTCCGTGGCAAAATCGGCGCCGTGGGGCCGTGAGCCCAGCCAGGCCCCCCCGCAGCCCCCCGAGCAGGGCTGCAGGAGGAAGAGAGGGTGGCCGGCGCTGGAGGGAGGCGTGCGGGGATGGGGAGCGGGCACCGCCGAGCTGCCCCCCGCCCGGCCGTCCCTCCACGGGGCTCCCGGCAGCTCCGGCACCGCCGGCTCCCCCTCCCCGTCTCTGTCCTGCCCCGCTTGGCTCTTGCCCAGCAGCTGCGGCCCCGCGTGGTTCTTGGCCGGGGGGTGGAACCCGGGTTCCTTCTTGGCGTAAAACTCCTGCAAGGGAGCAGAGGGGGCTGGTGTCACCCCCAGGTGCGGGTGCCCCGTCCCGCTCCTGTCACCCACATCCCTGCCAGGGGGTCGATGGGGAGCCTTCCGTTTCCCCTGCCTCAGTTTCCCCCCATCCCTGCCAGGCTGGGCAGCCGCCCGCTGCTTCCCGGTGCCGGGTCCGGGGGTGCCCGTGGGAAAGGAATGGGGAGCCGCAGCGGCGCGGGGTGCGACGGGCGCGCCCAGGGCTGGCAGCGCTGCCTCCCCGCCCGCCCCCGTGCCGCGGCTGCCGCCGCCGTGACTCAGCCCCGGGGGTGGCATCACCCGCAAGGGACAGCGCCGAGCGCAGCGTCACCCCGGGCGGCGCCTCGTCCCAGAGCTCGTGGGGGGGGCCGGGACCCCCGTGCCCAGCTGTGCCCCCTCCGGGGCGCTGCCCGGCCCAGCCTTGGCTGCGGCTGCCAGGGTTCAGGTGAGGGAGGAGCCGCTCTGTCACCTCCGCGGAGCCCCGGGACCCCCGGAGCATCCTCGCTCCAAGGTGTCCTACCTTGTTCCCTGAGCTGGAGCAGTCGTCGAAGGGGGTCGGAGCCGCCTTGCACCTCGGCGGGACCCCCAGGTAGAGGGGCTGACCCCAGGCGGGCGCGTAGGAGCCCAGCCGCCAGTCCAGGCCGGCGAAGCGCCCGTCACCCACCGCCCCCGGCCCCTCCGGCCCCGCGCCGCCGAACGGGGGCTCAGCCGGGGGCCCGGAGGGCAGCAGCGAGGACAGCAGGAAAGGGCTGTGCTTGGCCTCCACGAGGAAAGGGCAGTGGCGGAAAGCCGGCGGCTCTCCGGCCGCCTCCCCCGCGGCCGTGCGGGGTTTGCCGGCGGGGCCGGGGTGCGGCGCGTCCAGCCCCGGCACGGGCAGGGGGTAGCGGTGGTAAGCGTGGCTGTAAAGGGCCAGCGGGGCCAGCACGGCCTCAGCCCAGCGAGGCCCCGGGCGCTCCTTGCAGGGCTCCCCCCAGCCCGCCTTGGGCTGCCCGTTGCGGGGGTGCAGCAGCGGCGGGAGCTCGGTCCCGTCCTTGGGGCGGCACAGCGCGTCCCGCAGGCACGGCGGGGCCGCTGGGTAGGGGCAGCCCAGGCGGCCGCCGGCGAGCTGCTCCCGGACGGGTCCCAAAGATCCCTCGGAGCCCCTCCAGGGACATCCTTTCTCCAGGCCGTAGCTCAGCTTGCCGGGCTCCGGGTAGCCCGCGAGTCCCAGCTCGGCGGCAGCGGCGCTTCGGGATAAAAGCATCCCGCTGCTCTCCATCCCCCGGCAGTCCTGCGCTGCCTCCGGGGCTCTTCTCCAGCGGGCCGGGGTCTCCCCCATCCTGGCGTCGCTGGCCATGCTGCTCCGACACTCATGTGGAGCTCAGCGCCGTCCCGAGCTGGCCGGATCCTGCGGGCAGGGAGAGGGACATCAGCGGGGAGCAGCACCCAGCCCCGCCGGGGCAGCGCCGCGGGGAAACTGAGGCACGGCGACGCTTGAGGCTGTTGCTGGGGGGCTGCCTTCAACCCCCCCAGCTCCATCCTCCTCGTGTTCGGTGGGAGGCTCCCCGACACGGCGAGGGGATCCCCGGCTCCCGAGCCCCGCGGCACGCAGGGGGGACGCGCGATCCGGGCGGACACGTGTCCGGGGCGTGTGTCCCCGTCCCATCCCGTCCCTCCTGCGCCCATCCCGGCGGGGCTGGCGGCCGGGACGCCTCTCGCGCCCACCAGTTCCTCCGCACCCAGCCTGGCCCCGCGCCCGGCCGCTGGCACCCAGCGTGGGGAGGCCGTGCCCCGCGCAGGTATTTGCCTCCGGCCGGGGCTGGGCTGCGCTTCCCAGGAGGGCTTCCAGCGAGGGGGGAGCTCCCCGCTGGCGGGGGCCCCTCCTGGGAGAAATGCCTGGGGGGATTTGCAGGATTAACCCCTCCTCCGGGAGCCGGGCCACACGCAGGCGCGGGGTGCGGAGCCAGACCTGGCAGCGCCGGCGCTCGCATCCCTTCCCCGTGTCCCCCCCAGCCCGCCCTGGAGCAGCCGAGGGGGACAGAGCCCAGGTCAGCGAGGTCCCGAGCGCTGCTGCGGGGTGGGACAGGAGCAGGGTGGGGACAGGAGCAGGGTGGGGACAGGAGCGCGTGTCCCCAGAGCCGCCGGTTCCCGTCACATCCTCGTCCCAGAGAGGGGGCAAAGCCCCCGTTCCCACGCTGCTCGGGAAGCATCCCGGGGCACCCCGTGCGAGCCTGGGGCACCCTGGGGACACCCTGGGGACACCCTGGGGACACCCACCTCATCCCTCCAGGGCGCGGGACCCAGCCGGGCTCTCCCCATGTCAGGGGAAGTTCTCCCAGCACAGCTCCCCGGTGCCCCCGGAGCTGCCCCGCCACCTGCCATCCCCCCCTGTCACCCCCAGGGTGACATTGTCCCCTGTCCTTCGTCCCACCCGGAGCACGCAGAGCTGGTCCCGCTGCTCCAGCACCCCCCGCTGCCCCCGCAGCTACCTGGAGGGTCCATCAGGGACCCCAGTGCCGAGGACGAGCGGGGGTCTCGGCCGGTGACACCGGCTCCCGGAGAGGGCAGAGCCGGGCGGGGCGGGAGCGCCTAAACCCACAGGCTGAAGGGGTCCGGCTCCGGGATCTGGAGGAGGCAGAAAGCCGCCCGGGCGGCCCTGGGGAGGTTCTTCTCCTCGTGCTGGAGCTGGAGTTTTTGATCCATTGGCTTGGGACGCTCCGTGCTGCTCCTGCCTATCGTCCTACGAACTGGGGGGGGTCGCGGCGGGCTGGGGATTCGGGGGGCGGCGGTACCCAGGGAGCGGCGGCAGCAGGAGCGGGACCTTCCCCCGGCTCTAGGCAGCCTGGAGCATCCTGGGGGAGCTGCCAGGTGGGACGAGGCGGTGGCAGTGTCGCTGCTCCCCGCGAGCGTGCGGCCTCCGCCGGCTCCGGCAGCGACTGGGCGGGCGGGGAGGGGGATGCTGGGGCTGGCTGACGCCCGGGAAACCGGGAATCGGCGCGGTGCCGGCGGTGCCGCCCAGCCCCGGGGGCACCGGCGGCGGTGCCAAGGCGGGCAGGTGTGCTCTGCCCCGTGCCGGGTGAAGAAAGCGCCCTTTGTTCGCCGAGGCCGCCCCGTCACCAAGGAAAGGCTCCAGCCGCCCGGCTCCGGGCGGAACCGGCACGGGAGAGACGCCGGGATGGGCCGGGAGTCCCGGTGCTGGTGCCGGGGGCATCCCACGGGGGGGTGTGAGCCCCCCCGGGATCCCAAACCCCCTTCGGCTTTGGCCAAGGGTTACAGCTGTGCCCGCAGATCCAGCTGTGCCCAGGAGGGTCACACGGATCCAGCTGTGCCCACAGATCCAGCTGTGCCCAGCAGGGTCACACAGATCCAGCTGTGCCCAGCAGGGTCCCACGGATCCAGCTGTGCCCAGCAGGGTCCCACAGATCCAGCTGTGCCCACCAGGGTCACACGGATCCAGCTGTGCCCACCAGGGTCACACGGATCCAGCTGTGCCCACACAGATCCAGCTGTGCCCAGGAGGGTCACACGGATCCAGCTGTGCCCACAGATCCAGCTGTGCCCACAGATCCAGCTGTGCCCAGCAGGGTCCCACGGATCCAGCTGTGCCCAGCAGGGTCCCACAGATCCAGCTGTGCCCACCAGGATCACATGGATCCAGCTGTGCCCACAGATCCAGCTGTGCCCAGCAGGGTCACACAGATCCAGCTGTGCCCACACAGATCCAGCTGTGCCCAGCAGGGTCACACGGACCCAGCTGTGCCCAGCAGGGTCCCACAGATCCAGCTGTGTCCACCAGGGTCACACGGACCCAGCTGTGCCCAGCAGAGCTCCTCTTCCTCCCTGCAGAGCCCGCAGCGGGTGGGAGGGAGGAGCAGGATGTGCTCCAGGGGGTGCTGGGGGGGCTTTGAGGGGCACGGGGAGGCGGTGACAGCGTCCTGATGGTGCCAGGCCGAGCAGGGGGGAGGAGGGAGGAGGAGGAGGAGGAGGAGGAGGGCCTGGGGCTGCTCGTCCCTGCCCTGCGGCCCCGGGGGTCACACCCATGCCAGCTGTGCCCACAGATCCAGCTGTGCCCAGCAGGGTCACACAGATCCAGTTGTGCCCACAGATCCAGATGTGCCCAGCAGGGACCCACAGATCCAGCTGTGCCCACCTGGGTCACGCAGATCCAGCCGTGCCCACAGATCCAGCTGTGCCCACAGATCCAGCTGTGCCCACCAGCATCACACAGATCCAGCTGTGCCCAGAGATCCAGCTGTGCCCACCAGGGTCACCCGGATCCAGCTGTGCCCACCAGGGTCACCCGGATCCAGCTGTGCCCACACAGATCCAGCTGTGCCCACAGATCCCAGTCCCCCAGCTGTGCCCTGCACCCCACCAGGCACAAATCCGGGACCTTCCTTGCCCCCCCCCCCCACCGCAGTCTCCCCCAGCCCCAGGACCCCCCCGGCCCCAAACCCCCCCGGGGGGTGTCCCGGGCGGAGCCCCCCAGCCCCGGGCTGCCGGGGCCGGCAGAGCCCCGCAGCTTTTACACAACCGGCCCGTGCCCCCGGGCCCTGCCCGCCTTACATAAACCGCATCCCTCGGCACGGCCCGGCCCGGCCCGGCCCGGCCCGGCACGGCACGGCACGGCACGGCACGGCTCTGCACGGCTCTGCACGGCCCGGCACGGCCCAGCACGGCTCTGCACGGCACGGCTCTGCACGGCCCGGCACGGCTCGGCACGGCACGGCTCGGCACGGCTCGGCACAGCCCGGCACGGCTCTGCACGGCACGGCACGGCTCTGCACGGCACGGCACGACTCGGCACGGCACGGCACGGCTCGGCACGGCTCGGCACAGCCCGGCACGGCTCGGCACGGCACGGCACGACTCGGCACGGCACGGCACGGCACGGCCCGGCTCGGCACGGCACGGCACGGCACGGCTCGGCACGGCACGGCTCGGCACGGCACGGCACGGCACGGCCCGGCTCGGCACGGCACGGCACGGCACGACTCGGCACGGCACGGCTCTGCATGGCCCAGCCCGGCACGGCACGGCTCGGCACGGCACGGCACGGCACGGCACGGCACGGCACGGCACAGCCCGGCACGGCACGGCACGGCACGGCTCTGCACGGCCCGGCACGGCACGGCACGGCTCTGCACGGCCCAGCCCGGCACGGCACGGCTCTGCACAGCCCGGCACGGCTCTGCACGGCACGGCACGGCTCGGCTCGGCTCGGCTCGGCTCGGCTCGGCTCGGCACGGCACGGCTCGGCTCGGCTCGGCTCGGCTCGGCTCGGCACGGCACGGCCCGGCACGGCACGGCCCGGCCCGGCTCGGCTCGGCTCGGCTCGGCTCGGCTCGGCACGGCCCGGCACGGCACGGCACGGCTCGGCTCGGCTCGGCTCGGCTCGGCTCGGCTCGGCCCGGCACGGCATGGCTCTGCACGGCACGGCACGGCCCGGCCCGGCACGGCCCGGCTCGGCACGGCTCTGCACGGCACGGCTCGGAACGGCCCGGCACGGCTCGGCAGAAGGGGGTGAGGGCAGGCCGGGGCTCTGGGGAGCCCAGCAGCGCCGCGCAGAGTCGAGCCCGCCGGGGCTGCTCGGCTGCTTCCCTGCGCTCCGCGAGCGGGCAGCGCGGGGGCTTTTAACCCTTTGCTGGGCACGGATCCGGCCCCACCCGGCCGTGCCCGGGACCCCCCCGCCCCGCCCTGAGCCCCCCTGCTGGCCCAGGAGGGGAGGGTTTGGGGGGGCCGCGGAGCCCGGCTGCACCCAGTGGGTGCCAGGGAACAGGGAGGGGACCCAGACAGGGCTCGGGGCGAGGGAGAGCCCGCGCCTGCCTGCGATGAGAAGGTGCTGAAAGACGAACCCTTCCCCGCTCGCTCCCTCCCTCCGCTCCTCATGGAATGATGGCTCCGGAAGGGTTCGGGACGGAGCTGGCGGGGCGGGAGGGACCGACCCCCCCCGGGGGAAAAGGGCCTGCAGGGTCCCGGTGTTCCTGGGGGGGTGCCCGGGGGTGTCGGGAATGCGGCCAGGGAGGGGGTGGGTGGGCAGAGGGGTGGACGCGGCACCCCTGGGAGCCCCCGAGGAGGGTCCCCGGCAGCCGCTGCTGGGGCTTTCAGGGAGCTGGGGGATGATGGAGGGACAGCGGGGAATTTCCCACCATGCACTGGGGCAGCATCCCTGGGCGCTGTCCCCTCCCCACGCCACGCTGCCCTGAGAGTGCCGGGGAGCGCGGGGGGCGCTGGTGAAGCTTTCCCGGGGCCAGCGCAGTCCCCAGGGGGCTGGGGGGCTCTGCCGGGGCTCAGCCGCTGCCCCCCCCCCCTTGTCCCAGGAGCAGGATCCCCGCCTGCCCCATAGCCGGGCTCCCTGCCCGGTGTCCCAGCACCACCCCCAGAGGGTCCCCAGGGTGAACCGGGGGGGTCCAGGTTGGGTTTGAGTTCTGTCAGCTCGGGGGGAGACCCCCCGAGAGGGGCTCTGCCGTGGTGCTTTGGCACAGGGCTCCCAAATCCTGAGTTTTTTCCCCCAAATCAGAGGGACAACAACACCCAGGAGCCGAATGCTGGCCGTGGGGGGCTGGAAACACCCGAGTCGGGACCTTTGGGGTCCCAGCCCCGCTCCGCCCCACAGCGTGGGGAGGGGGACGCTGTGAGGAGGTGGGGCGGGGGGACGCTGTCCCCACGGTGTCCCCCCGGGGACCCTGCGGGACAGGGGATTCCCAGAGCGATCCAGCACCGGGGGAAGGGGCGGCTGAGGGTCCTGGCATCTCAAAACCTCTTCTGCTGATGTCCCAGCAGCCCAGGATCCTGCCAGCCCCTTATCCCAGCTGCCTGGGGACCAGGGGCACTTCCAGCCCTGCAGCCCCAGAGCCACAAACCGCCCCTGCCTGGGGAAGGACCCCAAATCCGGCTTTTTTTTTTTTTTTTTTTTTTTTTCCCTCATGCAAAAATGGATCCCCGCTCCGGCTTGCCCGGAGTCCACAGAACCCCAGCCCTTCCTCTTCCTCCTCCTCCTCCTCCTTCCTCCTCCCAGCCCCGGCGCAGAGCCCGGCGCGCACCTACCTGCCCTCCACCGCGGCGCAGGTGAGGAAGCTGAGGGCGCAGGCAGAGGAAGCAGCCCCGATCTCCCCCCTTCCCCTCCCCGCACCGTGCCCAGCACCGGGCGCGATGGCCGCGAGAGGCTTTCGTTAATCTGCGCCCCGGCGCTTGAATTAAAAAAAAAAAAAAAAAAAAAAAAAAAAAAAAAAAAAAAAAAAAAGAAAAAAGGAAAAAAAAAAAAAAAAAACAACCACCCCACGTCAAACCTTCAGGAGTCTGGAGGCTGCGGCGGAGCGGAGGGCACGGGAGGACACTCACTCCCACACGAGCAGCTTTCTGGGAATTAGGGCCACAGCCCAACTGCTCTGGCAGCCTGCGCTCCCCTCCAGCCCTGGCTGCCGGTACGGCGGGGCCTGGGCAACCTCCCCGGTGCCGGTGCCGCTTCCCGGGACAGCCTCCGCGGCCCCGCCGCCGCCGCCGCCGCCGCCGCAGGGTCGGACACTTCTCCCGACCCTAATCTCCCGCTTTTCCCCGGGGAGGTGAGTAAGCATCGCTAATCCCGCTGCCTCGGCTGCCCGGGGCCGGGCCAGCCGCTCTCCCCGAGACCCCCAGCGCGCCCTCCCCAGCCCGGCTCGCCCCTCCCCGGGCCTCAGAGGTGAAGCTCGGGATGGACGGAGCGAGAAGCAGCGCGGTTTGAGGGCCCGGCGGGAAATGTCGCAGCCCACCAACGAACGCACCTTTGCCGCTGTCCCCCCGTGGCAGCCCCGCGGGGATGGATGCCTGCCCGGGGCGGGGAGGGGGACGCGGGAGGAGCCCCAGGCGATGGATGCTGCCGGATGCCGCCGTCCCCGCATCCCTCCTTCCCTCCCCGGGGGGGGGAGGACGAGCCGTCCCGGCAAGCCCCGGTGTGCGGGGGCACGGTGCCCGTCCTGTGCCACCCCCCCGGTCCCCGGTCCCCCCCCCCGCTCCACGTGCCCGGGACTCCTGTTTACCCAGCGCCAGGAACCGGGCTTCAAATACCTTGATGTCATTAAAAGCTCACCCCGGGGCCAAGGGCTTAGGACGGCAGCCAGGGACACGGGCAGCCCGCTGCCACCTGCGGGCCGCCCCGGAGGGGCTGGCAGCTCCTGCGCGCTTCTCCCGGCAGCACCTACCTGGCAGCGGCCGGGGGCTCCTGCCCTCCTCAGCCCGGGCCCCTCCGGTGTCCCCTCCCCTCCCCAGCGCTCCCGCGGTGACGGGCAGGTGATGCGGTGACACGGGACAGGAGCGGTGGGCAGCCCCCTGGCTCGCTGCCTCAGTTTCCCTCGGCGGCTGGAAATGTCCTGCCTCAGTTTCCCTCGGCGGCTGGAAATGTCCTGCCTCAGTTTCCCTTAGCGGCTGGGAAATGTCCTGCCTCAGTTTCCCTTGGCAGATGGAAATGTCCTGCCTCAGTTTCCCTTGGCAGATGGAAATGTCCTGCCTCAGTTTCCCTTGATGGCTGGGAAATGTCCTGCCTCAGTTTCCCTCGGCGGTGGGGAAGTGTCCTGCCTCAGTTTCCTGCTTCAGTTTCCCTCGGTGGCTGGGAAGTCTTGTGCCTCAGTTTCCCCCGGCGGCTGGGAAATGTCCTGCCTCAGTTTCCCTCAGTGACTGGAAATGTCCTGCCTCAGTTTCCCTTGGCGGCTGGGAAGTGTTGTGCCTCAGTTTCCCTCGGCGGCTGGGAAGTGTCCTGCCTCAGTTTCCCTTGGCAGATGGAAATGTCCTGCCTCAGTTTCCCTCGGCGGCTGGAAGTCTCCTGCCTCAGTTTCCCTTGCTGCCCTCAGCAGCGGTGCCCAGCACGCCCCCAAAGTGCTGCCCAGCTCCCCACGAGCCTGGAGGGGGTGGGGTGTGTGCGCTCCCCCCAAATCCCCCAACGCTCCGCGGTGTCACGGCAGGGACACGGAGCCGGAACCTTCCGCGGTGCCAGCGCGGGCTGGGCTGGGGACAGACGGGTCCCCGGGGGGACAGGGGAGGGGACGGGGGGGGGCAGACGCAGCGGCAGCAGCGTTCAGCCGTGTCCTCCCACACTCCCGTCACCTCGAACGCCCTTTCCCCGACCCCTCCCGCCAGCTCCGCCGCCGCGCTTCCCACCCGTCATCCTCTTCCTCGCCATCCTCCTCCTCCTCCTCCTCCTCATCCTCACCGGCAGCCTGGGGAGGGGTGGAGGGGCGCATATTCGGGGTGTGGGGGGCTCCAGAAGGATGAGGAGGGGGGGGTCTCACCTGCGCGGCAGCGCTGGGGAGGGAGGGAGGGATGGAGGGATGGATGGATGGAGGGGTCGGGGGTCTCATCCCCCTCGCCCCCGCGGCTCCTCCTCACCCCGCCCTCCCTGCCCCTCTGCGGCTGAGAGCTCCCCGGGGGCTGCCAGAAAATAAAATAAAATAAAATAAAATAAAATAAAATAAAATAAAATAAAATAAAATAAAATAAAATAAAATAAAATAAAATAAAATAAAATAAAAAATAAAATAAAAAAGAGGCCGCGTTTAAACAACAGACATCGTTATGCTTTTTGATAGCGCCTGCTAAAAATACAGCCGCGGTGAGGGAGGGAGGGAGGGAGCCATGTGTGCGCGGCCTCACATGGCTCCCGCCCGCCGCGGCTGACTCAGGCAAAGGGGGGGGACAGGACAGCCACGGGGGGAGCCCCGGGCATGGCGGGGAGGGGTCACACCTGGGAGCCCCCCCAAACAGCCGGGTCCGGGGGGGTACGGGCAGCCCCAGGGGTCCCACGGCAAAGGTTGGTGCAGTGAGGGGGGTGCAGGAGCACTCGGTGGTGTGACAGAGCCCTCCTGGTCCCCTTGGTGACACTGGGGTGGCACCAAGGGGACACTGGGGACCCCAATCCTGTCCCCAAGAGGGGTCCAGAGCCCTCCTGGTCTCCTTGGTGACACTGGGGTGGCACCAAGGGGACATTAGGGACCCCAATCCTGTCCCCAAGAAGGGTCCAGAGCCCTCCTGGTCTCCTTGGTGACACTGGGGTGACAATGGGGTGACACCAGGGGGACACTGGGGTGGCACCAAGGGGACATTGGGGACCCCAATCCTGTCCCCAAGAGGGGTCCAGAGCCCTCCTGGTCTCCTTGGTGACACTGGGGTGGCACCAAGGGGACACTGGGGACCCCAATCCTGTCCCCAAGAGGGGTCCAGAGCCCTCCTGGTCTCCTTGGTGACACTGGGGTGGCACCAAGGGGACACTGGGGACCCCAATCCTGTCCCCAAGGCGGGTGCAGAGCTTGTCCTGTCCCCAAAGGGGGTCGGTGGGGCTGGGGGGGGTGACATCACCGAGGGGGCTCAGGGGCTGCACCCCCCGCGGGCTCAGGGAGGGGACTGTCCCCCTCTGCTCCGCTCAGGTGAGACCCCCACCAGGGTGGGTCTGGGGGGGGCTCGGGCTGCTCCCAGCCCCGGCAGCAGCTCGGGGGGGGGGTGAGGAGGATGCTGAGGGGAGCAGGGGAGGCAGCCCCGAGCAGCTCCCCGGGGAGGGAAAATCCCGCTCAGGAATGACGACCCCGATGTCCCTGACCCCCCAGGGAGGGACAGGGGTGGGTGACACCCCCGGGGCACCTCCAGGAACGGGCAGTGCCTGGCCCGGGGACACGGCGGCCCGGGTTTGGCATCGCAGCAGCAGCCGCGTCCCTGTCAGCTGAGAGAAGGAGCAGCAGCCCTGAGTCAGCCGGGCCCCCTTCCAGCTCCCCGGGATGCAGGCAGGGAAGCCGTTCCCCGTCTCCTGCCCCTCCAGCCCTCATCCCCAGTCCCTCCCCAGCTCTCCCCGAGCCCCTTCAGGCACGGGAAAGGGGCTCGGAGCTCTCCCTGGAGCCCTTTCCCTGCTCCAGGTGAGCACCCCCAGCTCTCCCAGCACCCAGAGGAGCTCCGGTGTTGGATCAGCTCCGTGCAGCTCCACGTCCCCCTGGTTTTGGGGACCCCCGAGCTGGGGGTCTCACCTGAGCGGAGCAGAGGAGGACAATCCCCTCCCTGAGCCCGCGGGGGGTGCAGCCCCTGAGCCCCCTCGGTGATGTCACCCCCCCCAGCCCCACCGTCCCCCTTTGGGGACAGGACAAGCTCTGCACCCGCCTTGGGGACAGGATTGGGGTCCCCAGTGTCCCCTTGGTGACACTGGGGTGGCACCAAGGGGACCAGGAGGGCTCTGGACCCCTCTTGGGGACAGGATTGGGGTCCCCAGTGTCCCCTTGGTGCCACCCCAGTGTCCCCCTGGTGTCACCCCAGTGTCACCCCAGTGTCACCAAGGGGAACAGGAGGGCTCTGGACCCCTCTTGGGGGCAGGATTGGGGTCCCCAATGCCCCCTTGGTGTCACCCCAGTGTCACCAGGGGGGCTCTGGATCCACCTGGGGACAGGGATGGGGACCCCTGGTGCCACCCCAGCCTCACCCTGGTGTCACCAAGGGGTCTGGGGTGCAGAGCGACCCCAAGGCTGCCCCGGAGGGTGGGACAGGGGGGTCCCCAGAGCGGCGCCGGCCGGGGCTCAGCCTGGCAGCCCCTCCCCGGCCGGGAACGGTGGCAGCGGGCGAGCTCAGGTCAGGCGCTTAAACTGCTGCGCTGGGGCGGTGCCAGGCCAGCCGGGGGGGGGATTAGGGCTTTGCTGATGCAGCCTGGCACTGGCCCGTGCGCTGACACAGCTGGGATCAGCGCTGGCACCGCCGGAGCTGCCTCAGCCCCGCGGGGGGGACGGGCTGTGCCACCCCGCCCGGCTCCTGTCCCCTCCTTGCGTTTCAACCCCTAGGGATTTACCGAAGCAGGACACCAAACCTCCTCGTTCTTTCCCAGGACACCACTTTCCTCCCTCACCCCGCCCCTTGGAAGGCGCTGCTGCCGTGCCTCAGTTTCCCCAAGCTGGGAATCGCTGACCCCGCACCCACCCCGCCCCGTGGAGGGCGCTGCTGCCGTGCCTCAGTTTCCCCGAGCTGGGAATCGCTGACCCCGCAGCCCCCCCACCCACCCCGTCCCTTGGAGGGCGCTGCTGCCGTGCCTCAGTTTCCCCGAGCTGGGAATCGCTGACCCCCGCACCCCCCAGCCACCCCGCCCCTTGGAGGGCGCTGCTGCCGTGCCTCAGTTTCCCCGAGCTGGGAATCGCTGACCCCGCACCCTGGGGATGCGGCACCGAGCAGCAACGCTGCTTTCCCCCCCTTCTCTCTCTCTCAGCCCACCCGGGAGCACCCCAACAGGGAAAAAAAAACCCCCTCCTTTGACCCCCGGCTCGCCCCAGCAGCCTCCCCTGGGCCGTATCCTTGGAGGAACCTCGCTCCCTAAGCGGCTTTAGGGGGATTACAGGCAGCCCCCTGGCCCTCGCTGTCCCCACCCAGCCTTTCCTTCCCCGCTGCTTTCCGTAATCGTCTCCCGGGCAGTTTTACGGGGCTAATCCAGCCACCTCCACCTAATCTGCTCCAACACCCCTGCCTTGCCCCGGGCCGCCCCCCCCTTTGGGCAAGGGGCCGGGCGAGCTCTCGCTGCCCTGGCAAGACCCCCGAAGAGCGGGCAGCAGCCAAGGGCTAAAAATACCGGCTTGGCCCCGGGGGCGAGGGCAGCGAGGATTGGGAGCGAGGGGATTGATGCCAGGCAGCGGGGCACGGCGGGACAGGCGGGCAGCCGGGGGCAGGGCGGGTGGCAGAGTCACCTTGTGCCACCCCCCGTTCCATCCCCGCCGCGCCCACCCAGCTTGGGGATGAGCCCCAGGCCCCGGGAAGGAGCCGGGATTCCCCTGGGGGTGGGCAGGGAAGAGGGGGACGGGACGGGATGGGGATGTCCGGTTGTGTCCCGGTGGCTGCTGCCACGCCGTGGGGGACGCGGCTACTGCAGGGATGATCCCGGCTCCCTGGGAAATTTGGGAATGCTGGCCTCGGGGATATAAAAGTGGGTGGCAAAAGACCCCGGGAGATGCCCGTCAGGGGGCACGGGGTGGAGTCCCAAGGATGGAGCTCCTTCCGAATGAGAAAAGCGTCTCGGGAAGCTTCACTGGAGGTGGCTGGGGATGCTCCCCGGGATTCTGGAGCCTGAAATGTTGGGGTGGGGGAAAAGCCTCTTGGAGGGAGTCTTGGAGGGATCCCTGAGGGTACGCAGCTTCCTCCAAAGGAAAAAAAAAAAAAGCTTCAGGAAGGTTTCCTGGAGGAGTCTGGGGCTGCTACCTGGGATGCTGGAACAGGGGTGAAAAGACTCTAGGGTGAGGCCCTGGAGGAGCCTCAGCTGGATCCCAGAGCTGCCTCCAAGAGGAAGAAAAAAAGAAAAAAAAACAAACCAAACCAAACCAAAAAAACCAAAAACAAACAAAAAAAAACAAACAAAAAAAACCCCAAAAAACAAAAAAAACCCCAAAACCCAAAAAAACCAAACAAACAAAAACAAAAACAAACAAACAGAAAAAAAACAAACAAAAACACAAAAAAACCAAACAAAAAACCAAAACAAAACAAAAAAAACCCACCACACCACCATCTCAGGAAGCTTCCCGTGGAAGGGGGACAGCACAGAGGACGACTCCTGCTCCCCAAAGTCTGGAACAACGTTTATTTTCCCACGTACAAAAGCCTCTCTCAGGGAGAGGGGAAGGTTTAAAAGCCGCGCGCTGCCCGGCGCTCTGGGCCCGGCTCTGGGGCTGTCAGTTTGTGTCTGGGGTGGGGGGAGAGCCCAGGCAGGGGTCAGGGCTTTGGCTTCAGAGGGACCCTGCTGGCTCCCAGGGGAAGGGGAACGTCGGGACCAAGGCACGGCGGCAGCAGGAGGGGAGGGGAGCGCGTAGTGTTCACGGGATGGGGGGGAAAGGAGCAGCCAGACCCCACAGCAGAGGTGCCAGCACCTGGGGGGGGGTCTGGGAGGGTGAGCTGCTCTCCCCCCTCCTCCTCGAGGCACCACAGAGGTCACAGAAGGGGGTTTACAGCGTGAGTGAGGAGCTCCAGGGGCGCAGGGAGGGAGGCTCCCTCCTCCATCAGCTCCCTCCTGACGCCGCCGCCACAGCAGCAAATTCCTCCCGGCAGAGGTTTCCCGGGAGTTTCAGCTGTCCTGCTCCGAGGGAGCCGCTCTCCTCCCAGTCTGGCTGCGCAGGAGCCGGGAGGAGCCCTGGGCCTGGACAGGGACAGGTCAGGACCCCCTCAGGTAGCCCCACACCCCCCACCCCGTGTCCCCCCAGAGCCCTGGTTCGTGCCTGAGACGTTTTAGTTTCCTGAAACTCCCTTCTTAGAGAGTTTTCTGTGAACCAAAACATCTCAGGGCTCCATCCCCCCCCTCCCCACCCTCTCCCAGGGCACCTCTTTTCGTGGGCTCTTCCTCAGGCTCTGGCTGCAGGGCTGGGCTTTGTGACCCCGGCGTGGGGACGGCGGGGCGGACGCCCGCAGCTCCAACCACAGCTCCTCATCGTCCGTCTCGCTCTCGTAGTGACGGCCGGCGCCACAGCCTGGGGACAGAGGGGGGGACACGCCAGCTCTCAGCACGGCCACCCTGGGGCTTTGCTGGAACCACCCTCACTGTGATCCCTCCAGCTCCTCACCCAGGGGCTGCCAGAGGCCCTCCTGCTCCTCCAGGTGCAGCGGGTCCTGGAAGGGCGCGGGGCTGTGGGCGCGCAGGGAGCGCAGGTCCTGCATGCTGAAGCTGCGGAGCCTCCCGGCCAGCACGCCCTGGCTCTGCATGGAGGGGACACAGAGGATGATCAGAGCACAACCCAGGGGACATCACCTGTAGTCACTGCCTGTCATGTTTGGGTTTTTCTGAAGTTCTTTCCCAGGGATCTAAAATGGTAAACGAGGTCACTCTCTGTAAACTCTCTTGTTTTTCGCTTTTCTCTCTCCTAAGAGGAGACTTTGCTTGTTGACCCTCGGTGTGACCAATGAGTCCAAAGATCTCACCTCTTAGGTGGGCGCGTTGTAAAAGGTATAAAAATAGGTTCTGAGAATAAAGCAGCCCCTTTTTGGAGCATCAGCCTTCTAAATCACAAGTCCATGTCTCATTTATTGTGTCCCACAGTGACAATCACCCTCTCCTGTCACCCTGCTGGGGTGGGATTTCCCACTCCACCCCCCCCGGGTACCTTGGTGGCCGCCTGGACGGCGGCGGTGGCCGCCAGGTTGAGACCGGTCTTGCCGAAGCGCAGCATGGTCTGGTAGCCCTGCTCGCGGGCCTGGACCAGGAAGGCGTCGATGTCCTGAGAGACCAGAGGGGTGGGTTGGTGCTGGGGGTGCAGGGTGGTGGCCTGGGGCATTGTCACCTCCTGAGGCATCACCATGTCCCTGGGCATTGCCATTTCCTAGGGCATCACCATGTCCTGAGGCATCACCATGTCCCTGGGCATTGTCACCTCCAGGGACACCGCAACAACCCTGGGGCATTGTCACCTTCCGGGGCATGGCCATGTCCTGGGACCCTGGGACATCAACACCTCCCAGGGCATCACCATATCCTGAGGCATCATCATGTCCCCGAGCATCACCACCCAGGGCATCACCATGTCCCTGTGCATTGTCACTCCCATGGCAATGCCATGTCTGTGGGGCATTGTCACCTCCAAGGGAAATGCCATGTCCTGGGGCATTGCAATGTCCCTGAGCATTGTCACCTCCCTGGGGCATCACCATCTCCCTGGGCATTGTCACCTCCCAGGGCATTGTCACTCCCAGGGAAATGCCATGTCCTAGGGCACTGCAATGTCCCTGGGCATTGTCACCTCCCAGGGCACTGTCACCCCCATGGCAATGCAGTGTCTTGGGGCATTGTCACCTCCCATGGCAATGCCATGTCCCTGGGCACTGTCACCCCCATGGCAATGCCATGTCCCTGGGCATTGTCACCCCCCTGGGGCATCACCATGTCCCTGAGCATTGTCACTCCCATGGCAATGTCATGTCTGTGGGGCATTGTCACCCCCATGGCAATGCCATGTCCCTGGGGCACTGCAATGTCCCTGAGCATTGTCACCTCCCTGGGGCATCACCATGTCCCTGGGGCATTGTCACTCCCAGGGAAATGCCATGTCCCTGGGGCATTGTCACCTCCCTGGGGCATCACCATGTCCCTGGGGCATTGTCACTCCCAGGGAAATGCCACTTCCCTGGGCATTGTCACCTCCCAGGGCACTGTCACCCCCATGGCAATGCCATGTCCTTGGGGCACTGTCACCTCCCAGGCCATCACCATGTCCCTGGGCATTGTCACTCCCAGGGCAATGCCATGTCCCTGGGGCATTGTCACCTCCTAGGGCCATCACCAACCCTGAACCCCCCACAAGCCGGGGCAGGGAGTAGCCCCCCAAACCCCGGGACTTTGGGGACTTTGGGGGATCTGTACCTTCTCCTTGCGGGCCAGCGTGGGGTGCACGAAGTGGCGGTAGAGCAGGCTGGCCCCCCGCGTGTACGGGGACAGCAGCCAGAGCACAAAGGCCATCTTCAGCTCGTAGTAGAAGGGGAACCTGGGCGAGGAGAGGGGCAGCAGGTGGGGAGGGCCCCAAAGGAACGTCCTGGTGCCCCCACCCTCCACCCCATATCAGCCCAGGGACAGCCAGAGCCCCTCGCCAGGCTCACCAGGAGATGAGGAGGTCGGTGAAGCTCTCTGTGGACATGAAGAGAGCGAAGACGATCCAGTACATCATCCAGCGCACCTGGGGGAGCCGGGGGAGGCATCAGAGAAAAGGGGGCTGGGGACTGGGAAAAGGGGGGCTGGACCCCAGAAATGGGGACTGGGGACTGGGAAAGGGGGGACTGGAGACTGGGAAAAGGGGGGGACCCCAGAATGGGGACTGGGGAAGGGGGGAACCCCAGAAAATGGGGACCGGAAAAGAGGAGAACCCCAGAAATGGGGACTGGAGACTGGAAAAGGGAGAATCCCAGAAATGGGGACTGGGGACTGGGAAAAGGGGGGCTGAACCCCAGAAATGGGGATTGGAGACTAGGAAAGGAGGGGACCCCAGAAATAGGGACTGGGAAAGGGGGGGCTGGAGCCTGGGAAAGGGGAGAACCCTAAAAATGGGGACTGAAGACTGGGAAAGGGGAGAACCCTAAAAATGGGGACTGAAGACTGGTGAAAGGGGGGGGATTGGAGATTGGGAAAAGGGGGTTCTGGGGGCTGGTGGGAAAGGGGGGAACCCCAGAAATGGAGACTGGAGACTGGAAAAGACTGAACCCCAGAAATGGGGATTGGAGACTGGGAAAAAGAGGAACTGGAGCCCTGGGAAAGGGGGGGAACTGGAGACTGGGAAAAGGGGGGGAACTGGAGCCCCAGGAAAAGGAGGGGACTGGAACCCCGGGGAAAGGGGAATGGAGACTGGGAAAAGGGGGGAATGGAGACTGGGAAAGGGGAATGGAGCCCCAGGGAAAGGGGGGACTGGAGACTGGGAAAGGAGGGGAACTGGAGCCCCAGGAAAAGGGGATTGGAGACTGAGAAAAGGAGGAACTCCATGGAGACTGGGAAAGGGGAATGGAGACTGGGAAAAGGAGAAACTGGAGCCCCGGGGAAAGGGCTCCCCAGGCACTCGACTCACGTATTCCCGGGTGTTCTTTGTCTTCACGGCCTTGTAGGAGGCGTAGGCCGGGTAGAGCATCCCGAAAAGCATCCTGTAAGGCAGCGGGGGGGTGAGGCAGCGCGGCCAGCCCGCGTAGAGCAGCAGCAGCAGCGACCAGCCCAGCTGCCGGCCCCAGCGCCGCACCCTGCCCTTGACACCCTCCAGCACCATCCCGAGCCCCGAGAGGCCGGGAAAAGGGTCCGGGAGGCTCCGGGAATGCTCAGCCATGAGCACAGCGTCACTCACTCACTCACTCACTCCCTCCCACGTCCCACGGGACCGGCCCGACCTGTCGGGGCAGGGGGCGGTGGCGGGGCGGCACGGGCTCGGTCCCCGCGGGCTCGGTCCCCGGTTCGGCAGCGGTGCCGGTGCCAAGCTCCGTGCCGGGGGCATTGGGTGAGGTGCCAGCACCCCCGAACACTCGCCTGGTGTCCCGGTGACCTTCCCTGAGCAGGGACCCCGCCAGGCAGTGTGGGGACCCCCTGAGCAGAGACCCCCTGGGATGATGCAGGGACCGCCCCCCCCCCAGCTGAATACAGGGGACCCCCACCCATGGGTGATGCAGGGGGACCCCAGGCCTCCCCAGGACAGGGAAGAAGGACCAGCAGCAGCTCAGGGACACATTTTTTTTGGGGGGGGAGGGAGGGAGGTGGCACGTTTGATGGGGTTGGGGGGTGCTGGCTACCCCCGTACAAGAAATTTGGGGTTGCCCCCCCTCCAAACCCCGCCTGGCGCCTCTCTGAGGAGTCCCCGCTGCGGGCCCAGCGCGGAGACCCCCCATTAATGGAATACTCGGGATGGGGACAGGGGACGGGGGGTGGCTGTGAGCCCGGCGGTGGCACCCCCGCCCTGCAGCCCCTCCTCCGTTACAGCGCCCGTTAGAGCCCCGTTATCCCCGCTCACTCAATCACCCGGCAGAAGAGCCAGGACACCATGCTGCGGCCGGTGCTGTGCGCCGCCGGAGCTCCCGAATTCTCCCCAAAACTTCCCCCAAACCCGGAGGGAGCGAATCCAAAAAAGTTAAAAGTTGCAACAACGGAGCGGCGCAGGCGCGGTGGGGGGGCCCGCACGCCGCTCTTAAAAGGGCAACGGCGTCTCTTAAAAGGGCAACGCGCTTAAAAGGGCAATGTCCTTAAAAGGGCAACGCACTTAAAAGGGCAATGCCCTTAAAAGGGCAACGGCGTTCCCGTGTTAGCGTGATCCCCCCCATGTGGAGCGGCGAGTCTCAGCTTATAAAATAAAATAAAATAAAATAAAATAAAATAAAATAAAATAAAATATAAAATATAAAATAAATAAAATAAAATGAAATAAAATAAAAAATAAAATAAAATAAAATAAAATCGTTTTATAAATCCCCTATGTTAAATATCGACAGATAAATATATCGATATATATCGATAAATATCGATATAGAATAGACTTAACACGCACGAAAGTGCCGTGTTTAAAATTCCCCTAATATATCGAATATTACTACGTTAATACACAATGTATTCATATGGGACATAGGTGAAATATTTCCTAATACATAAAAAATAATTTCCCATGTTTATATTTATATTTATATAGTTATATATTTGTATTTATAGTTATGGTTATAGTTATATAGTTATATGGTTATATAGTTATACAGTTACGTAGTTTTATATATTTATATTTATATTTATATTTATATTTTATTTACATTTATATTTATAGTTGATTTATATTGTTATTGTTATTGTTATTGTTATATATTTATAGTTAAAGTTATATAGTTACATATTTATAATTTTATAAATTATCTGATCCAGGGCTTTCCCAAACTCCCCATCCCACCCACGTGCTTCCAGATCTGCTTCTTCCCGCCGGGGAAACTGAGGCACGGCCACGTGGCGATGCCCTGCGAGAAGCCAACCCTGCTCCACCAAACCCATCGGTGCCCCGGAGGTGCCTGTGTTTACCCTGCCGGATCTTCATTTGTGCGCTTAATTGGTGGTTTTTCCCGTGCATATTTGATTACCCCCGGGAGCCAGGGAAACGCTCCCCCTTGGAAAACCAGTCCGGCGGGGCCCTCCCCTCCCTGGGGAAACGCCGTCCCGCTCCCCTCCCGCACCGCAGGGCCGAGCTCTCTGCCGGGACAGCACCGCCTGCGGGGCCCGGGAAGGAGGAATTTCCGCCCCCCGGTGCCGCGGGATGCCGGGCAGAGCGGGAAGGACAGGCGGGGCAGGGCTGGGGGGGTCACAGTGTGTTTATTGAGGGGGGGGTTGGTGGGCACGGGCACCCCGCCGGCACGCTGGGGTCCTGCCTGGGGAGGTGCTGGGTGGGCACGGAGAGGGAGAGGGGCGGCCGGCCTCCAGCGTTGCGCTGTCCCCGGGGATCTGCATCCACCTCTCCTGGAGCTTCTCGTGGTCCTCGGGGCGTTCCAGCTGCATCCAGCCCGGAGCAGCCTGCTGGCCTTGGAGTGTGCCACCATCATCCTCAGCATCCCATCATCATCCTTGGCATGCCACCATCGTCCTCAGCATCCCACCATCATCCTCAGCATGCCATCATCATCCTTGGCATGCCACCATCATCCTCAGCAACCCACCATCATCCTCAGCATCCCATCATCATCCTCAGCATCCCACCATTGTCCTTGGCATGCCATCATCGTCCTCAGCATCCCCCCTGCATCCACCCTGGAGCATCCCGCCCTCCTCCCTCGGGACATCCCACCCCACCCACCTTGGCCCTCCCATCCACTTGGGAGCATCCCAAAGTCCCTCAGCGTCCTGGGAACGCCCCCCACCCCCTCCCGCCACATCCCTGCCCGCTGTCCCCCCACTCCTTTCCACCCCCCAACCCTCTCCACCCCCCCCAGGGGTGCAGCTCTGCAGGGCAAGGGGTGTCCCAGCCTCCCTCCCTGCACCCCGCAGGGCAGAACCGGGAGCACCTTGGGGAAACTGAGGCACCATGAGGCTGAGTGAGGATGGAGGGCTGGGACAAGGCAGGGGTGGTGCCCAGGGAGGATCAAGGCGGGGTGGTGGTGGTGGCGGTGGTGGTGGTGGGCACATGCACATCCGGTGGCTCTCCAGGCACCAGCTACAAGCTGAGGTCCACCACCACGTGCCGGTACACCAGCGTGTTGGCCTTGAAGCTGGGCGCCAGCAGCAGCTGCACATCGGCCGCCGGCACGGCCCGGAAGGCGCGCGGCGCCTGCACCGACAGCTCCTGGAACTTGGCGAACTTCTGCTTCTCCTCTTCCCACAGGTAGACGTGGGTGAAGGAGAAGTCGCTGCCCAGCGCCAGGTACTGCCGCTGCCCCACGGCGAAGGGCTGCATCACCATGGAGCCGCGGGACGGCAGCGTCTGCACCTCGACGAAGCGCTGCCCCTCCCAGCGCACCACCTTGGAGTCGCCGATGTAGCGGCTGAGGCAGAGGAACTGCTCCCGCTTGGCCCTGAAGTGCTTGACCATCTGCACGTCCAGCATCTCGCCCACCTCGCCCTGCGGCACGAACTGCTTCTGCGCCCGGCTCCACTGGTAGATGACGGGCGCCTGCGAGCTGCTGGAGATGATCAGCCGGGGTTTCCCCTCGTTCTCCACGTACTCCACGTCGGTGTCGCGGTGCCAGGCGTGCAGGGCTTGGTGGGAGTAGAAGCCATTCTGGTTGAGGCGGTAGAGGCTGGTGGAGCCCGCCTTGGAGCTGTCGGCGATGACGAAGTACCAGTCGCCCTCGATCTGGAAGGCCTCGATGTCGTTGGGCTTGCGGATCTTCTGGCTGTCGATGTCCTGGATCTTGATGAACTTGTCCACGGCCGTGTCCCAGCGGTAGATGTAGGAGCCGCCGAAGAGCTGCGCCACCACCACGTAGAGCTGCTCCTGCGCCACGATGGGCTTGCAGTGCACCGCCGAGTGAGCTGGCAGCAGAACGCCGGGGTCACACCAGGCCCAGGCCACCCCAAATAAAGGTCCCAGCCCAGGAGGGGACCCCCAGCCCCACTCCTCACCGGGGATGCGGTCGAAGTCGCGGAGTTTGCGCTCCACGTAGTCCCACTTGAGGATGGAGCAGCTGCTGGCGCTCGGCTGCGCCAGGGCCACGTACAGGTCACTGGCGTAGGTGAAGGGCTCGGCCGACACCGCCTGGAAGGGCAGGACCTGGTGCATGACGAAATCTGGAGCAGGGAGAGGCGGCAGTGAGGGTTTGGACAGCCGGGAGCGAGGGGACGCGCGGCAGGTGACGGTGGGGCCTGACCCGTGGTGATGCACTGGAAGTCACCGAGCGCCAGGTCCCGGATCCGCTGCCCCTCGAACTGCCCGGGGCTGCTGCAGAAGACGGCGGGGACGGTGGTGTTGGTGTTCTCCAGCCACTCCACCAGCCACTTGATCTTGCAGTCACAGGCCAGCGTGTTGCCACGGAGGTCCCTGCCAGGGATGGCACCGAGTCACCCTCAGCACCCACCAGGATGCCACCCTCTCCCCAGCCTGGTGTCCTGGAGGTCCCTCCAGGGGGTGGCCCCAAGTCACCCCCAGCACCCACCAGGATGTCACCCTCTCCCCAGCCTGGTGTCCTAAGTGTCCCTGCCAAGGATGGCACTGAGTCACCCCCAGCACCCACCGGGATGTCACCCTCTCCCCAGCCCGGTGTCCTGGGGGTCCCTGCCAGGGATGGCACCAGGTCACCCCCAGCACACAGCACGCTGTCCAAGCCCCGACCCCTGGGATGTCACCCTCTCCCCAGCCCAGTGTCCTGAGAGTCCCTCCTGGGGATGGCCCCGAGTCACCCCCAGCACCCTCTGGGATGTCACCCTCTCCCCAGCCCGGTATCCTGGGGTCCCTGCCAGGGATGGCACCAGGTCACCCCCAGCACCCTCTGCGATGTCACCCTCTCCCCAGCCCGGTGTCCCCGCGGTCCCTGGCACTGTGGCAGCCTCACAGGTCACTCAGGATGTCCAGCGGCTTGAAGAGGTCCCGTGGCAGCGTCTGCAGGTTGTTGTTGGCCAAGGACCTGGGGGACGAGAAGGGTGGTGGAGGTGACACCTCCCTGCCAGTGCCGAAGGGACAGGGCCACCCCCCGCAGCGTCCCCCAGGTGCTCACAGGTGTGTCAGGGACTTGAGCCCGCGGAAGGTGGCCTTGGAAAGCGCCTGGATGTCGTTGTTCTCAATGAACCTGGGATGGGAGCAGAGACAGTGAGGGGGCCATCCCGAGGATCCCCCCGCCCTCCCTGTCCCCGTGTCCCCGTGTCCCCGTGTCACACACAGGTACTGCAGGTGCGAGAGCCCGGCGAAGGCGTTGTCCCCAATCAGCGTGAACTTGTTGGAGTTGAGGAGGCTGCGGAGGGAAGAGGTGGGGAGGGGTCAGCGCCGGGCTGGGCAGGGTGGGCACCGAGCGGAGCAGCGGGAGGGGGACACGGGGGACCTACAGGAACTGCAGGGAGGGGATGTGGGCGAAAGCCGCCTCCCGGATCTCCGTGAAGGCTGCGTTCACCATGGTCCTGCGGGAGAGACGGAGCCTCAGCAGAGGGGATGGCACCACCGGGTCCCCCGGCAGCAGCTCCGTGTCACCTGCTGCCCGCCGGTGCGGCCCCTGGGGGGGGCTGGGGGGCGGCACGGGGACCCCTGCAGCCACCCTGCCCGGGTGTGGGGGCACGGAGGGGACGAGGTGCAGGGCGCTGGCACCCACCCTGGGCTGCCCGCACGCCCTGCGGCAGCCCCTGGCCCGGGGCCATGTGCACACACACACACACACACACACACGTGTGTAAACGCGCAGGGACGGGTGTGCAAGCACACACACACAGGTGTAAACACCAACATCTGCCACACAGCCCGTGCCAGGCTCCGGGGAGCAGCCCTGTCCCCAGGGACCCTCCATCAGGAACCCCCCCCACACCCCCCGAGTTGTGCCCCACTTGGGGCTGCGGTCCCCAAGGTCACAGCCGTGTCCCCTGGGGGTTCTGGTGGCCAAGGTCGCGGCGGGGACAGGCGGCAGCCCTGCTCTGCCTGGCGCTGAGGGATGGCTGCGTGTGCCAGCGCCGCAGGACACACGGACAGAGAGATCCCGGGCTGTCCTCAGCCTCCTCCCTCCCCCGGAGCCCCCCCCACACTGACCCTACCCCGCGTTTGCCCCCCGATGCGGCACAGCAGGAGCGTCCCTGCCCCTCTCCAGGACAGCCAGCAGCCCCCGCCAGCCCTGCACTCCCGGGCTGTGACGCTGTCCCCATCCCTGTCCCCACCCCAGCTACTCACAGCGAGATGACCTCGGGGGGCAGGTTCTTGGGCACGGCCTTGGAGTCCACGCAAAAAGCCGTGTCCCGGGTGCAGGAGCAGGTCGGGGGGCAAGGGGGAGGCCGGGGGGGCCGCCGCCCCTCCGCCGGCAGCCAGAGCCAGGCCACGGCCAGCAGGAGGAGGAGGAGGAGGCGAGCGGGGAGCTGGTCCCTCAGCATCCTCCTCCCGCGCCGCAGCTCCATCACGCCCTGGCCTTATCCCTGTTTGATCCCGGGAGCTGCTCCCAACGCCGCTGTGCCCAGGAGCTCTGAAAACCCCTTTTTTTGTTGTTTTTTTTTTTTCTGTTTCCCCGGGGATCTCAGTGTGGAGGAGAAGCGGCGAAGGCTGCGGGCGCCTGACCCGCGGCTCTGCAACACACCATGCCCGGTGCTGCGGGAGGGAGGGAGGGATGGAGGGAGGGATGGAGGGAGGGAGGGATGCGGCTGAGTGACAGCGCCAGCATCCCCGTGCACGCCTGTCCGTGCGCGCGTGTCCCCGGCGGCGGCGCCCAGCAAACTCGGGGTTCCACGCCGGGGTGGCGGCCACCGGGGGCTCTCGGGGTGCGCGGAACCGGGGGGTGGGGGGGTACAGAGCAGGGGGTGACGCCCCCCGCAGCCGCTCCCCCACCTCGGCGCTGCAGCGCTGCCCGCCCCAGCTCCCTGCCCGCGGTGGCCGCAGCGCCCCGGGCACCCACCCGCGCCAGCCCGGGCACCCGTCCGTCCCAGGCACCCATCTCTCCCATGCCAGGCGCCCATCTGCGCCGTCCCTGGCGCGGCGCCCAAGGGAACAATGAGTCCAGCCAGCTCCTTGCCCGCCCCGGGGCGGGGGGGCACACACAGCTGCCCGTGCAGAACCAGGGGTGCAGCCCCCCCCGGGTACGTGCCGCTGCCCCTCCCGCCCCAGCCCGGGTGTGGAGGGTGGGCGCTGCCCGCTGTTTGCCTTGGCACCCCCCACCGCTGCCGGGCAAATGCCAGGGAAGGGCCCTCGGAGGTTTTGTGTCCCCTCCCTGGCTCTTCTCCGCGCTCAGCAAACAGCTCGAGTGGCAGCTGGAGTGGCCCCAGCCTTGCCCGGCCACCCGGGATCCTATAAATCCCCCCGGGCCCTGGCTTGGCAAAGGGACAGGAGCGCACGGAGAGATGGACGACAGCTCCAAAGAGGCGCTGATGGAGGAGGCACCTCCGGTGAGGAATCCCCCGCCGCCCACCCACCCCGGGCTCAGTGGGGCTGAGCCCCCGGGGCGCTGGCGGCTCAGCCGGGCGCTGCCCCCCCCGTGTCCCCAAACAGAGGTACACGGAGTCCCCGCGCCTGCCCTGCATCCCCCACGAGCTCAGGAGCCTCCTGCTGCTGGTGGCGCTGGTGGTGGTGGCCCTCGTGGTGGTCAACGTCACCTTCCTCCTGCTGGGGCTGCACCTCAGCGAGTCGCACGCCGAGACGGTGAGGGCAGGCAAGGGACCCAGGCTCCGGGAAGGGGGTTTGGGACGGCACCGCAGCTTTGTAGGGCCGGAGCTCAGCCCCCGCAGAGCTCCCCGAGCCCTCTGTCCCCCCGGCAGGTGTTGCGGATGACCATCCACGGGCTGGATGGCGAGGGCACCCCGCAGCAGCTGGCCATGAGCAAGAAGGAGAGGAGCGGGACGTTCGCGGTGCGGGATGGGCTCAACGCCTCGGCCACGGTGGTGTACGACTACGGCAAGGTGCGCGGGGAGCCGGGGAGGGGCGCGGCGGGGCCAGGACGGGGCTGAGCCGAGCTGAGCCGAGCTGAGCTGAGCCGAGCTGAGCTGAGCTGAGCTGAGCTGAGCCAAGCTGAGCTGAGCTGAGCCGGGCTGAGCTGAGCCGAACTGAGCTGAGCCGAGCTGAGCTGAGCCGAGCTGAGCTAAGCTGAGCTGAGCTGAGCCGAGCTGAGCTGAGCCGAGCTGAGCTGAGCTAAGCTGAGCTGAGCTGAGTTGAGCTGAGCTGAGCCGAGCTGAGCTGAGCTGAGCTGAGCTGAGCTGAGCTGAGCTGAGCTGAGTTGAGCTGAGCCGAGTTGAGCTGAGCTGAGTTGAGCTGAGTTGAGCTGAGCCGAGCTGAGCTGAGCTGAGCTGAGCTGAGCCGAGCTGAGCTGAGCCGAGCCGAGCCGAGCTGAGCCGAGCTGAGCCGAGCTGAGTCAAGCTGAGCTGAGCTGAGCTGAGCTGAGCTGAGCTGAGCTGAGCCGAGCTGAGCCGAGCCGAGCCGAGCTGAGCTGAGCCGAGCTGAGCCGAGCTGAGCTGAGCCGAGCTGAGCCGAGCTGAGCTGAGCTGAGCTGAGCTGAGCCGAGCTGAGCTGAGCCGAGCTGAGCCGGCTCTGTCTGCAAAACAGCTGCTGGTCGGCTACAGGTCCTGGCGTCACCGCGCCTGCTACATCACCCGCCTGGACAAGGACAACTTCCCGGGGCTGGACGCTGTCACCGAGACCTTCCAGCGCCGGCAGGTGAGCGGTGAGCACCCCGCGGGGATGATGGGGATGGGGGCGGGAGCCGCGCTGGGCTCAGCACGGCCCAACCCCCGCCTGCTGGGGAATGTGGGGCTGGGGGTTTGTCCCCTCTGGAGGCTGCCCCTGCCCCGCTCTCTGCCCCGCAGGATGAGGATGTTGAGGACAAGGCCGCGCCCCTGGCTGACCGCTCCATCCTGGGCACCACCATCAACATCCTCTGCAGCGCCGTGCCCGTGCTCTGGGTGTAGGAGCAGCTCCCGGCGGGATGGGGATGTCGCTGTCCCGCCGCGTTGCCTTCCAGGCGGGATACCCGGGAATCCCTCCTCCTCCTCCTCGTCCCCATCCCAGGGACAGCCACCCCGCCACGGGGGTGCCCCGTCCCCTGTCGCTCGGCACCGCGGCTTTCCCGCTGCTCTCGCGGCAAAAAACAAGGAAAGAAAAAAAAAAAAAAAGAAAGAAAAAGAAAAAAAAAAGAGTGGGATTTGCTTTGGGATTTGCTTTGGGATTTGCTTCTGTCTACAAAGTAAAGCCTGTGCCTCCAAGTGGTGCTCGTGCCCTTCCTGGGTGCTGGGGACAGGGACGCCGTGTCCCAGGGGTGTGTCCCCGTGGGGTGCAGGGTGGGGAATCCCGGGTGTCGGGGTGAGAGGAGCTCGGGAGGGATCAAAGGCGGGGGGGGCAGCAGCACAACTGCACACGATGCTCCCATTGCCCCCATCGTGCCCTCCCAGTGTCCCCACCTGTGCCCCCCAGTGTCCCCACCTGTGCCCTCCCAGTGTCCCCATCTGTGTCCCCCCAGTGTCCCCATCTGTGCCCTCCCATTGCCCCCACCTGTGCCCTCCCAGTGTCCCCATCTGTGCCCCCCAGTGTCCCCACCTGTGCCCCCCAGTGTCCCAATCTGTGTCCCCCCAGTGTCCCCACCTGTGCCCCCCAGTGTCCCCACCTGTGCCCTCCCAGTGTCCCCATCTCTGTCCCCCCAGTGTCCCCACCTGAGCCCTCCCAGTGTCCCCATCTGTGTCCCCCAGTGTCCCCACCTGTGCCCCCCAGTGTCCCAATCTGTGTCCCCCCAGTGTCCCCACCTGTGTCCCCCCAGTGTCCCCACCTGTGCCCTCCCAGTGTCCCCACCTGTGTCCCCCCAGTGTCCCCACCTGTCCCCCCCCTCAGTTCATGAAGTGTGAGGTGGAAGGAGCAGCCTCTGCGCTTCCAAACCTTCGGGAAATGCTCCCAACGCCGTCCCCTCCTCCTGCAGGTGGGGACAGAGGGACTGTGCCACGTCCCCAGTGGGAACCAAGCCCTGGGCTGCCCACAGACACCACGATCCACTTGCTGCCCATCCCCATCCTCTCCCTTTTCCCCTCCGTTCCAGCCCCTCCTGCCCCACACCCACCTTCGGGGCCACTTCCAAGTGCTGCACTAAAAAACAGGGAAGCAGCGTGGCTGGGAGGGGGAAAAAGAGACCCCCTGGAAGTGGATTTGATCCTTCCAGAGCTGCAAACTCAGTGTTGTCCCCAAAAATCACTGGCACAGGCAGAGAGGGGGGGGTGTCACAGCTCCGGAGGGGGGGGTGACACTTTTCTGGGAACGGGAGCTACTGGGAGCCAGCAGCTCAGCTTCCCAAAAAAAAACAAACCCCTGACCGTGATAAGAGGCTCAAGAGGGTGCCATGGGCTAGGAAAGGTGATAAGGGCTCCCACGGTGGCTGAGAACAAACAGCCAGGAGCCACTCGAGGGGACTCTTGTGGCCCTGGACACCCTGGGCAAAGAGGTTCACACCCCCCCCCCCCCCCCACCCAAAACCTGGCTGTGGGTGTTGGGGGTCCCAGAGGTGGCTGGAGGGGTCCCAGCTGCAGGAGGAGCTCGTGGATGGGCAAAACCAAGGCCCAGCAGTGTCCCCCTGCCACCCAAGGGGGACATACCAGAGCTGGGGACCCCCCTCACCCCCCCAAAAAAAATAAATCCGTGCTGTGGGACACCTCTGCCAGCCCCCAAAGCCTCAAAAATGAGTGTCAGGGACACTTCCCCAGGCCGTGGTGACCCCGTTCCCAGCCCATCCCTGTGGATTCCAGGAAACCTGTAACGTCCTGTTTGCTCCTCGCAGCATCAAGCAGCTCCAGGTGCCCGAGCTGGCCAGGGGACAGGAGCCAGGTCTCGCCTCGGCCGGATGCTCCACCCTGGAGGGTTTGCTTTGGCCCTGCCACCTCGCTCCTGGGCAGCGGAGAAGTCCCCGTGCCTGGGGACGAGAGCCCTTGACCCGCTGCCCTCGGGGCCTCTCCAGCAGCAGGTTCCCAGGGGGATCCAGCTGGGAGTGGGCGCTCAGCAAACACCGCTGGAGTGGGGTCACATGCCAGGGCCCGGCTGCGCCCCAGGGCCACCAAACCCTTCACAGGGGCCGCTGAGGTCCCCACCCCAGTGCCCCAGTATAAAGCTCCCAGTCCTGGTGGCCAGGCTGGGCTGGGAATGGGAGGAGGAGGAGGAGCAGGAGGCAGCAGCAGCAGCCATGGAGAGCAGCATGAAGCAGGTGGTGCTTGAGGAGGAGGTGAGTCCCTGCAGGGTGGCAGTGCCACAGAGGGATGTCCCTGCAGCCGGCTCGGCGCAGGGCTTTGCCCAGTTTATCCCAGCGAGGCATCACCAGTGCCCGGGATGGGGGGTTTGGAGCATGGGATGCTGGATTCCCAGTGCCCAGGGGGCAGAGGGGTGAGACCTCAACCTCCTGACTGAAGTACCCCCCTGGGCTGCTGTGCTAGCTCAGTCTTCTGGGGAGCTTTGGGGGGCAAAAATATTTCAGGGGACAGGGTAAAAGATTCAAAAGAGGCTCTGACCTCAGGGGATTCCAAGGCTTTATTCCCAAAGGGGGCAAAGAGACCAAACCCCAAAGAGAGGGGTTTATCCAGACTCTCTGTCCCAGCACAGATAGCTGGCACTGAGCCAGTTGGGGGAAGGTAGGGTTAAACTCAAAGGTTTCAGGCTTTAGGGTGTTCTGGGGAAAAACTATTTCGGCATCACCTTCATCATTCCTCATCGCGGGGGAATTCCTGCATTGAGCGCCCCCCAGCCCCATTTCCCCATGGGAAAAAAAAACATTTCCCCACGGGAATACAACACCCGACCTCATCTCCCTTTCCCCGCACCCCCAGGACTCGGGGAACGGCTGCTGCTGCCCGGGCTGCTGCCTGCCCTGCGCCACGTGCTGCGCCAAATGCTGCACCAAATGCAGCTGGTGCTGCGCCAAGTGCTGCTGCCTGCCCAAGTGCTGCGGGTGTCCCAAGTGTCCCAAGTGTCCCGGCTGCTCCGGCTGCTCCGGCTGCCTCAAGAAGTCGCTGTGCTTCGTCCCTCGGCTGCTCTGCTACCTGCCCCGCAAGCTGCTGAGCTGCGGCCGCCTCCGCTGCCTGCTGATCGTGGTGGTCGTGGTGGTCGTGCTGGTGATCGTCATCGCCGCCGCCCTGCTGATGCGGCTGAGCTTCGAGCAGCGCCTCGGCGACACCGTGAGTGGGGAACCCGCCCGGTGTCACCAGCAGAGACCACCCCCTCCCCGGTGGCCTGGGGAAGGGGTTTTGCAGGCTCTGAGCTGCCCCCCCGGCCCCCCCCTGCAGGTCCTGCGGAGCGGTTGGTGGGCTGGAGCGGGCTGGGAGGAGGACGCGGTCACTTTCTACCTGGACAGCGGGGACGGGAAGGCGGCCACCGTCGTCTATGACTACAAGAACGTGAGTGGGGGGCTCTGGGGAGGGGGGCACGGGGAGGGGGAGATGGGATGGAGCTGAGCCGGGTTTGGGCTTCCAACAGCTGCTGGTGAGCTACAGGTCCCAGCTGCACCGCGCCTGCTACGTGACCCGCGTGGACAAGGACAACATCCCGGGGCTGGACAGCGTGGTGGAGACCTTCCAGCGCCGTCAGGTGAGGACCTGGCTGGGCCAGGGGGGGCTGGGGTGGGGGGGGGCGATGAGGAATGATGAAGATGATGCTGAAGAAACGTCCTTTGTCCCCCCCCCTGCCCAGGCTGAGGACAAGATCTCCATGCCCCTGGCTGACCGCTCCCTCCTGGGCACCACGGCGAGCATCCTCTGCAGCCTCCTCCCCCTTTACTGGGCTTAGAGCCCGCAGGGTGGGCGGGGGGGTGGGGGCTGCGGGACCCCCGCGGCGCTGGGGGGACCCCCGCCCACCCTGCAGCAGCCTCGCAGCGCCAGCTTTGCCTTGCAGCGTCTCCCCGACAGACACAGCCCCGCCGGGAGCACCGGCCGCTCCTCCGCGGCCGCCCACCCCCAATTTTTGGGGTGCGGGGGGGTGAGGAGGGGTCGGGGGGTCGGCGCTGGAGGGGTGCGGGGGGAGTGGGGGCTGCAGGCGTGGGGCCGGGGGCGGGGGTGTCTGCGCCACGCCGCGCCCGGGGGGGACAGCTGGTTTGTCACTTAAAGCCTTCTCAGCTTCGCCAAACCCAAAGCGCAAAAAAAAAAAAAACGAGCTTAAAAAAAACCACGACATTTAAAGAAAACGCCAATTCTCCGTTCCACTTCTTGGCTCCCCCGCCAGCTCCCGCCTTTCCCCCCGGCCTTAAAAACACCTCGAGGGGCTCTGAGCTTGAATTTTTGGGGGGGATTTCTGTGGCAGGCCCCCCCCCAGGAGAGCGGCTGCCTGACCTGAGCTGCCCCGTCCTGCTGCCAGAGGCAGGCTGGCCTGAAAAACGGCTCTGTGCTCTGGCAGGCCGGGATAAAGGAGCAGGGCAGGAATCAGGGCTGGGAGCTATTCCTGGAGGCAGCCTGGGCCCGAGGAAACCGCGGCCACCAGACGCTGCCCGAGGACAGGGACGGTCGGCGCTGCGATGGTTCAGGGCGGGGATGCCGGTGCTGGGGGGATCTGGAGTTATCGGGATCTCGGGCATTATGAGAATCGGGAATTATGAGGAGTTTTAGGATGAGGGAGATGGTGCTGGGGTCGGGTGTGGTTAAGCTCAGGTGTTATTGGGACCGGGATGCTGGTAGTCTTAGGGTCAGGAATTATTAGGATGGGGATGTTGGTGTTATCAGGACTAGGTGTTGTTTGGTCTGGGATACTGGTGTTACTGGGATCAGGTGTTACTGGGATCAGGCGTTACTGGGATCAGGCGTTACTGGGATCAGGCATTACTGGGATCAGGCATTACTGGGATCAGGCATTATTGGGATCAGGTGTTAATGGGATCAGGCGTTAATGGGATCAGGCATTATTGGGATCAGGTGTTACTGGGATCAGGCATTATTGGGACTGAGATGCGGGTAATATAAGGATCAGGAGTTACAAGGACCAGGATTTTATTAGGATCAGGCTTTATTAGGATGGGATTCCGGCCTTATTAGGATCAGGAGTTATTGGGACCAGGACATTGGCCTGGGGCTGAGAGGAGGAACACAGAGCAGCCCAGCCAATCCAATCCCCCTGGGAATGGGAGCCCAGCAGCCCCACAGCTGCCTTGTGCCGGCCCCAGAGTGGGGACCACCAGCCCCCCGCTGCCCCCACACCTGCGTCCAGCCCCCGTTCCCACTCCTGACCCCGGGGAAGCTGCTCCTGCTGGGAAAGCGCAGCTGCAGCTGGCCGGGCTGTGGGGCGTCCATCCAGGGCCTCCTGCAGCTCCGGGGTGTCCACTCCCAAAGCCTCGCTGACCCCCAGACCCTCAGACCCCCTCAGCCTGCCCCCCAAGGCCGGAGCAGACAGAGGAGGTGACAGAAAGGACCCCCAGGTCCTTGTGCAATAATTCCAGCGTCCCCATTTCTGGAGTGGGGACCTCGGGGTAGGGAGTCCTGGCAGGGGAAATCAGAGCGAAACCCCCCCAGTAGGTGCTGGGAGTGGGGGACCCCATCCTTGGGAAGAGGAGGTGCCACCCTCCAGCCCCCTTGGGTGGTGTCATTGTGGCCGCAGTGGGGACAATCCAGGTCACTCACTGCACAGGGGTCTCTGGGGGGTCACAGCTCCTGGTTCCGCAGGGGGTGAACTGGGAACACCCCGGGCTGCTCTTTGCCCTGGGACTGGAAAACGTGGGGAACGCAGGGTGGGAAATCTGGGGTACCAAACCCAAGACGTGGGCTGTGGGGCTGGGTAATTTGAGGGTGCGGGGTTGGGGACACAGGGTGGCACCGGGGTGGGGGTGGGGGACAGATGGGTGCTGCTCTTCATCTTTCGGGGATGGAAAGCCACGGAGCGAAGCAACCCCACCCTCCGCCCTCCTGGCCGGGCTGCTAGCTCAGATTCTGGGATGGCGCTGTGGGACACAATCAATGGAGACACGGAGTGCACAGAAGGCTGCTGGAGTCCTCGTGAGGAGGAGCCACAGGTTGATTTTCTAAGCTTCTTTTATACTTTTTACAAATGTGCCCACCTTAGAGGTGGGACCCCTGGGAACTATTGGTCACTCTCAGAGACCACCAGGCGAAGTCCCTCCTCTGGGAACAAATGTGGAAAAACAAGATGGTTTACAATAAGTGACCTTGTTTACAGTAAAAGTGCCTGGGAACAGAATTTCCTAAAACCAAAACAGGGCAGGTACAAATTGTGGCAACGCTGGGGGGCTTTGGGCAAGGATCACTTCAGGACAGGGGAAGAGACCCCAAAGAGGCTCCTTACCTGGGAGTGTTCCAAGGCTTTATTCTCAAAAGGAGTTCCAGGGGCAAAGAGAGAGGACAAGGAAGAGCAGGGGTTTATCCAGACCCTCTGTCCAAGGGCAGATAAGCTGGCACTGAGCCAGTTGGTCAGAGATAAGGGGGGAGAGTAGAGTCAAACCACAACCTTACAGGCTTTAGGGGGTTCTTTTGGGGCAAACCAATCCCCAGAGGGACACAACACCGGAGAGCTGAGGATGGGATCCAGGAATGCTCCCGGTGTCCCCCACCCTCAGGGCTGTGCCGGTGCCAGGCCTTGGCACAGCTCACCTGGCGCTCCAGGATGCCAAGGACGCCCTGCAGGGCTGGCAGCCCCAGGGAGGAGCTCTGGAATCTGCCTGTGTGCCCGTGCCAGGCGACATCCACCCAGCGCTCCTGGGACCAGCACGTCCTCAGGCCAGGTGGGATGCTCAGCTCCTCCTCCAGGTGAGGGCTCCAGGTTGGAATGCTGGAATGACCTCTGGGGCCACCAGCAGGGCTGCCAGGGAGCCCAGGAGCCCAGCCGGGCTGGGAAAAGCCGGGCTGGGAACAGCCGGGCTGGGAAAAGCCGGGCTGGGAAAAGCCGGGCTGGGAAAAGCTGGGCTGGGAAAAGCCGGGCTGGGAAAAGCCAGGCTAGGAAAAGCCGGGCTAGGAAAAGCCAGGCTGGGAAAAGCCAGGCTGGGAAAAGCCGGGCTGGGAAAAGCCAGGCTGGGAAAAGCCAGGCTGGGAAAAGCAGGGCTGGGAAAAGCAGGGCTGGGAAAAGCAGGGCTGGGAAAAGCAGGGCTGGGAAAAGCCGGGCTGGGAAAAGCTGGGCTGGGAAAAGCCGGGCTGGGAAAAGCCGGGCTAGGAAAAGCAAGGCTGGGAAAAGCCAGGCTGGGAAAAGCCAGGCTGGGAAAAGCCGGGCTGGGAAAAGCCTCCTCGCAGAGCCTGGGCTCCCCTGGAGCGCTCCGTGAGAAAGGGGAGATCTCAGGGTGGGAACCGAGGGCTGGCTCCTGACATCATGGATTGACATCACCCAGGAACTCGGCCCGCAAACATCCTCCCCAGCCCCAGCGCAGGATGAGAACAAAAAGTGTTCCAGAGCCCGGCTTGTTTGTTTTCTCGGGAGTTGGAGCTGGATCCCAGCAGTTGCTCCCCGAATTCCCGGCCCTGGGATGTGACGTGAGGGCTGGGGGCAGAGCGGGGACACGGAGTCAGCCCCGCTTTCCCGGGGTTTATTTTTCTGCTCTGCTGAGGAGGAAAGCTCTGCTGGATGTGGGTTTTGCAATCGGGGAGAACGAGGAAAAACATCCTGGGATGATCCTGACGGGGCGGGGGGGGGGGGGGGGAGGAGAACAACGGCAGAGATAAGGGGTGAAGGGAGGCTCTGGCATTCCTGGCAGGAACGAGCCAGGCCCTGGCTGCAGGGTGGGGGATGATCCCCAAAAGTGAAGGGGAAGAGGATTTGGGGGCTTGGTGGGCAGGGAGCAGAGCTGAACAAAGCCGGCGTCACCCAGCGTGTCCCTGCGGTCGTCGGACACAGGGAACGCTTAAAACCCTTGGAAAACGAGCTCGGTGCGAGTTCTGGGAGCGCTGTGAGGGGATGGGGACGGGGTTGGTGGGGCCAGCAGGAGCAGCACAGGAGGAGGCAGATCCACTCAGCCCCCCCACCCCGTTCCCACTGCAGCGTTCCCGGGGCTGGAATGTCCCAGGCAGGGACAGGGTTGGCATCGGGGTTTCCTCGGATGGCCCTGGGGGGGGGCTCGCCCCGCTCCCCAAAGTGCTGACCCAGCTCCCTGGGGTGCTCACGCTGATCCCAGGGTGCTCACACACCCTCCCCCCGGTGCTCATCCCACTTTTGGGGTGCTCGCCCGGCTTTTGGGGCGCTCATCCATCAGCTTTCAGGGCGCTCGCCCAACCTTCCAGGCTCATCCCACTCCTGGGGTGCTCACCCCGCTGCTGGGGTGCTCACCTCGCTCCTGGGGTGCTCATCCCACTCCTGGGGTGCTCACCCTGCTCCTGGGGTACTCATCCCACTCCTGGGGTGCTCACCCCGCTCCTGGGGTGCATTCCCAGGGTGCTCATCCCGCTCCTGGGGTGCTCAAACCCCTTCCTGGGGTGCTCATCCTAGTCCTGGGGTGCTCACCCCGCTCCTGGGGTGCTCATCCCACTCCTGGGGTGCTCACCCCGCTCCTGGGGTGCATTCCCAGGGTGCTCATCTCACTCCTGGGGTGCTCATGCTGCTCCGGGGGTGCTTATCCCAGTCCTGGGGTTCTCACCCCGCTCCTGGGGTGCTCATCCCACTGCTGGGGTGCTCATCCTAGTCCTGGGGTGCTCATCCCACTCCTGCGGTGCTCATCCCACTCCTGCGGTGCTCACCCCGCTCCTGGGGTGCTCATCCCACTCCTGGGGTGCTCATCCTTCTCCTGGGGTGCTCAAACCCCCTCCTGGGGTGCTCATCCCACTCCTGGGGTGCTCACCCCTCTCCTGGGGTGCTCAAACCCCCTCCTGGGGTGCTCATCCCACTCCTGGGGTGCTCACCCCTCTCCTGGGGTGCTCACCCCTCTCCAGGGTGCATTCCCAGGGTGCTCATCCCAGTCCTGGGGTGCTCATCCCAGTCCTGGGGTGCTCACCCCGCTCCTGGGGTGCTCACCCCTCTCCAGGGTGCATTCCCAGGGTGCTTTCCCAGTTCCTGGGGGGGTCCTTGGGGTGCAGGACAAGGGGCAAAGGGCCGGGGTTGGGAGTCCGGGGCCAGGAGCTCCGGGAGTGGAACAGGTGGGGAACGGGGGAGGGGGGAATTGGGGGTGCCAGCCCAGGGCAGGGGGGGTGGGGCTGGGAGATTTGGGGGTGCGGGGCTGGGGACACGGGGTGGCACCGCGGGGGGGGGGACAGATGGGTGCTGGGCCGTGCGGAATTTCGTGTCCCGGGAATGCCGGGGAGGGGGGGCCGGGGGGGCTGGATCGGTACCGGGGAACGCAAGGGGGGGGGGGGGCACGAACGGGACCGCGGGACACCGGATGGGAGCGGGGAGGGAACCAGGATCGGACCGGGAGTACCGGACGGGACCGGAGTACGGGCATCGGGGACACGGCGGGGGGTGGGATTGAGACCGGGGGGGGAAACGGAACCGGAGAGGGGGAGACCTGGATCGGTACCGGGGAGCACGAGGTGGGACCGGGGGGGGCTCGGCAGGATCGGTACCGGGGGACACGGGACGGTACCGGAGAGAGCAGGATCGGTACCGGGGGACACGGACGGTACCGGAGATCGGTACCGGGGACATGGGACGGTACCGGAGAGAGCAGGATCGGTACCGGGGGACATGGGACGGTACCGGAGATCGGTACCGGGGACATGGGACGGTACCGGAGAGAGCACGATCGGTACCGGGGGATACGAGACGGGACCCGGGGGGGTGCGGGACGGGACAGCCGCGGCCCGGCGGGTGCAGGAGCGGGCCCGGGGGCTGCGGAGGGGCAGGAGCGGGGGCTGCGGGCCAGGTCCCCGCAACAGCCCGGCCCCGCCGCCCCCCCGGCGCTGGCCCCGCTCCCAGCCCTGCGCCCGGGGCTGCAGGGGCCGAGCTCCGCGCTTGAACCCGCCCCCGCCAGATCTCATTTCCCTAAAAAAAAAAAAAAAAGAAAAAAAAAAAAGAAAAAGAAAAAAAAAAAGAGAGAGAGAAAGAAAAAAAAAAAAGAGGGAGAGAGAGCGAGGGAGGAAAAAAAAAAAAAAAAAAAAGCGAAGAAGGGAAGGAAAGAGGGAAGAGAGGGGAAAAAAAAAAAAAAAAAAAAAGAAACCCCGGCCGAAGCCATGGCCGGGCTGCGGAGCTGCGGGCTGCTCCTCTGCCTGCTCCTGGCCCGGGCCCTGCGCTTCCCGGACTATTCCTACGTGCTGGAGGAAGAGGAGGAGGACGAGGAGCCCCTGGACTACAAGGACCCCTGCAAAGCCGGTAGGAGCGGGGGGGATGCGCGCCGGGGGGCGGACAAAGGGGAGCGCGGGGGGTGGGGGGGGGGCGGCGGGACCGCGAGTGCGGGAATGAGCGTGGGGTGAGCGTGGGGTGAGTGTGCCCGTGTGTGTGTGTGCGTGTGTGTGCCCCGCACACGCTCCGGGGGCTCTGCACCGCCGAACTTGGCTCCGGCGCCCTCGGGGCCGGGGAGTCCCGGCTGCCCGGGGTTTGGGGGGGGGGGACCGGAGGAGCAGCGGCCGGTCCCGGCTGCGGGATGTCGCTGGTTGTACTCGGGGTGAGGAGCACGGAGCGAGGGGGAGGCTTGGCCCGGCACCCCGATTTCTCTCCCCGGTGTTGGCTGCTCTGGCAGCTGTCAAAGGCGGTGGGGAGCCCCCAGCCCCCAACCTCCATCCCCCATCTCAGCCCCCCCTCTCTCCCACCACAGAGCCGGAGCCATCCTGCACCCCCCACACTCTGCACCCCCATCCTGCACCCCCCATCCCGCACCCCCATCCCCGACCCCACACTCTGCACCCCCCATCCTGCGCCCCTCATTCTGCACCCCCCATCCTGAACCCCCATCCTGCACCCCCCATCCCGCACCCCCATCCCGCACCCCCATCCTGCACCCCCATCCTGAACCCCCCATCCCCGACCCCACACTCTGCCCCCCTTGCCTTTCTCCCTCTCCCCCAGCCCGCAGCCAAAGCTCGCCCCCCACCCCCTCCGGGACACCCGTGCCGGGCTCAGCCCGGGCAGTGCTACCCCGGGCTGGGCTCCCTCGGTGCCGGGACAGGGGGTTCGGAGCTGCTCCCCAAGTTTTGGAAGCGCTGGGGACAAACTGGGTGCTGCTGGGGGGGACAAAATCCCCGTCTCCCGGCGCGCGGGATGGGAGGATTTGGGGACGGGGGGGGGGGAAACTGAGGCACGGGAGGGCCGTGCGGGGCTGAGCCCGGCTGCAGGGCCGGGGTCTGGCGGCGGGGATCACGTTTCTCCGCGCTGGCATTGTCTGCTGTGCTGCGAGGCGGCTGTTGATACAACTCGGTCTACACGAGGGCTTTTTTCTGGCCAAAAATCCTTCCCTTCCTGCCCTCCCGGGCTGAAACAGCAAGGCTTGCAAAACCGTCCGGGCAGAGCCGGCTGGAGCCTTCCTCCCTCCTCTCCCGCTTCCTCCAGCTGAGCGGCGGAGGCGAGGCTTCTTCCCCCGGGTTCATGAGCTCCCCCCGAGACCCCCACTCACCCCCCTCCCGGGGCCGGCCCGTTGCCCCCCTTCCCATTCCCGTCCTGCTTTTAGGAGATCCTGATGAGATTTAATTTAATTTAATTTAATTTAATTACGGGGAGCTCTTCCTGGGGAGCCGGGGGTGGGGTAGGGGGGGGTGGGATCAGGCCCTGCCACGCATCGAGCGAGCCGGGGATTCACCCTCCTTTGCCTCGAGGGGGTGAAATTCAATTTTCTGGGGAGCCGGAACCCCCCTGGCATCCTCTGGACCCCCCTCTCCGGCATCCCCTGGTTCAGTTTTGGGGATCCCCAAACCCCGAGCAGCGCCAGGAGCAGCCGAACACCGAAAATTCGCCACCGCTGCGGAGGGGAAAGCCCCGGGGAGGGAGGGAAGATTCGCCTTCCTCCTGCCAGAGGTATCCTGAGGCCACCGCCTGCCCGCGGCTCGCCGGCCGCCCCCGGGGATGCCACCCGCCGGTGCCAGCGGAAGGGGAAGAGCCTCCCCGTGCCGCCGCCTCGCTTGCCGAGGATGCCAAAAACGGGAAACCGCTGGGAGATCCAGCCCTGGGAGCAGCCTCCCGGGGTAGGGCAGGGAAAGGAAGGAACCGGCCGCGGCCCCGGTTTCCCTTCAGCCGGTCAGCCCAGGCAGGTCCCGGTGTCGGGGAGCAGCCCCCGGGGTAGGGCAAGGAGGAAGGAACCGGCCCCGGTTTCCCTTCAGCCGGTCGGCCCCGGCAGGTCCCGGGGAGCAGCCCGGCTCAGATCCGGCTCGGATCCCCGGTTGGGAAAGGCGGCTGGAAGCGCTCCCGGCGCCCCCCGGCTGTGCCGGGAGAGCAGCCCCGGGGCTCGCTCCGGCTCATCCCGGCGGAGCCAGGGGGGCTGCTGAGCACTTTGACCCCCCTCGGGTGCCCCCAGCGCCCGCAGGGTTGGGATGGAGCCCGCCCTGTACCCCCGGGTCAGCCCCACACCCACGTTTTGGGGCTGAACCCCGCCCCGTGTCCGGCGTTCCATCACCCTGCTCCGTGGGGAGAGGGACGTGGGGGTGCAGAGCCCCCCACCCCAGAGCGGGTGTTTGGGGGGATCTTCTCTCCCAAACTCCCACGGGGGGAGCTCAGCTCAGCATCGCCCGCCTGGCAGAACCGCGGGGCACAGCGGTGGGGTTGGGGGGGTCCGAGCCCCCCTTTTCCCCGGGGCGTAGGAGCTTCCCAAGCCGTGCCTGGAGCTCTCCAGCCACCAGGGTTTATTTCACCTAGATTACACTTTCCAGGCGTAGCCAGCCCAGGCTACTGGTTGCAGTCACACTTTGTCAAGCTGCCCAAAAAATATTTTCCGGCCGTTATATGTCACTTATTCATGCAGGGTGAAAAAAAAAAAAAAAATTAAAAAAAAAAATAAAAAATCCACCCGCGGAGCCGGGGCCCAGCGGGAGGCCTGCGGTTCAGGGCTCGGCAAAAACCTTGGAAATCTCAGGCCGATCCCGGGAAATCTGCTTTATCTTTGTGTAATCACCCGTTGGCGGCGCGGCGGCATCCTCCGGCGGCGGGGGAGCCCGGGGTGCCACGGCGAGGCCGGGGCGGGGGGGTTCGCTCCTCGCTGCCCTCCCCTTTCCCCCCGGCTCCTGGGAAACGCCTCGGCTGCTGATTCACGCCGGCCCGGCGGGTCGTGCCCGTGGGGGGAAGAAACGGCGCTTCCTGAGGCTTTATCCGCCCGCCGAGCCGAGCCGAGCCGAGCCGAGCCGGGCCGGGGCTGGGAAACACATGGCCCGGGAGGGACGGGGCTGGCCCGGGGAGAACAAAGCACCGGGGAGGGGATGCGGGGAGAGGAGGGAGAATGGCTCGCCCTGGTGTTTCCCCCAAATTTTTTTTTTTTTATTTATTTTTCCCCCTCGGGGAAGGGTGTTTTCCGGGCAGCCACCTTGTCCTCCTGCGGTTTTGCTGAGGATTTTTTTTTTTTTTTTTGGAGGTCTCCGAAGAGAGAGAGAAAGAAAAAAGGAAAAAAACTCTTTCCCCAGCCGTGGGAAGGAAGGGGAGGTGCCGCTGATCACCTGGCCCAGGGCTGCGGGAGGTGACGGCCTGGCGGGAACTTCGCGTGGCAAAAAACTTCGCGTGGGGAACACCCCGAGGGCCGGGGGGGGCTTCTCAGGGAGCCGGGAGCAGCCTCGGGAAGGGGTTAAGGTGTGCTGGGAGCGGACAGGAAGCACAACAGGGTGGGAGATGTTTGCTGCCCGGGGGGGGAGGATGCTCAGAGCTCTGGGAGCCCTCGGCAGCCGGAGGCAGGGACAGCAGAGCCCGGGCTGCCCCGCGGGTGCGGAGTTGGCTGTCAGGCCGCTCGTCCCCGTCTCCATTCCCTGTCCCCGCTGTCACCGGGCTCCTCTCCAAAGTGACGACAACCCCCCCGCCTTGGCAGCGCAATTCCCAAATATTTTCCTTTCCAGCGGCTCTCCCTTTCACGGGGACTCGGTGCTGTTGGCCCGGGGATGTGTTTTCCTCGGTGACCTGGCTGCGGAGAGGGGATGTGGGGAGAGACCTCGCTCCCTGCGCACGGCTCCTTCCACCCCCGGGGGCTCCGGCACGCCTCGGGCTTGGCATCCTCCCCGCCGAGCCCTGGAGGAGGCTCCTTCCTCCTTTTGCTGTCACGGAAGAGCAGCAGAAGGAAAACGCTTCCCCTGGAGCGATCCAAGCATCCCTCCCACTCCCAACCTGCCCCCGGACGGACATTTCCTGCCCCTGGAATTCTGTTTGCTGCCCGGGATGTTTATTCCAGGCTCCGCGGCGTTTATTTCGTCACCTGGAGCAGGCAGAGGGCTTGGAGCCCGGAATGCCGATGCCCAGGGCCGGGGAGGGAATTTGGCTGTGGGTGCTCAGGGTCAGGGAGGGAATTTGGCTGTGGGTGCTCAGGGAGAGAATTTGGCTGTGGGTGCCCAGGGAGAGAATTTGGCTGTGGGTGCTCAGGGAGGGAATTTGGCTGTGGGTGCTCAGGGAGGGAATTTGGCTGTGGGTGCTCAGGGTCAGGGACAGAATTTGGCTGTGGGTGCTCAGGGAGAGAATTTGGCTGTGGGTGCCCAGGGAGGGAATTTGGCTGTGGGTGCTCAGGGAGGGAATTTGGCTGTGGGTGCTCAGGGAGAGAATTTGGCTGTGGGTGCCCAGGGTCAGAATTTGGCTGTGGGTGCCCAGGGTCAGAATTTGGCTGTGGGTGCCCAGGGAGGGAATTTGGCTGTGGGTGCTCAGGGACAGAATTTGGCTGTGGGTGCTCAGGGAGGGAATTTGGCTGTGGGTGCCCAGGGTCAGAATTTGGCTGTGGGTGCCCAGGGAAGTGCTGGCAGAGAGAGGCTGAGCCTCGCACCGGAGGGAGCTGGGGGTGGGGATCATCCCTCACCCTGGATTTCGTGTCTGAGCCTCTCTGCCTTCCCCAGCTGCCGGGTGCCCAGCGCCGGGTGCTGGCACAGCCTCCCAAAACCAGCAGCTGGGAGAAGGAAGGATGCTGCAGGCGGGAGGCAGGAGGTGGGGGATGGATGGCAGTGACCGATGTCTGAGCTCAGGGCTGGCCCTTGCGGGGGTGCCTGGCCGGCTCTGTCCCCCCGTGCCTCAGTTTCCCCGCCGGCTGCACAGGGGCTGTGATCTGGCCTGGCTCCCAGCCTGGCCTCCGAGGTTTGAATTCCTGCTTTGTGCCTGCCCCGCTGCTGGGAAAAGGTGCTCTGGGAAAGCAAATATCCCTCTCCCCGGCCCTTTACAAGGCTGGCTGCTCTCTCGCTCTCTCTCTCTCTCTCTCCGAGGGGCACCGGGAGAGGGGCTGCGCCGGTGCCGGGGGGCGGCAGAGGGGGCTGCTTCCCCTCCCTCCCTCCTGTCCCCGCTGTCCTGAGGGGTCTCCCAGGGCCGCTTCCCCCAGCCCCAAAACCCCGGGATGCTCTGCATGCTTCCACCTTCACAGCCCGGCCCGAGCTCCGAGGGCAGGACAGACCCCCGGGGCCGGGGGAGCCCCCCTACCCAGTACAGAGGGCAGATCTCCAGGGCCAGAGGGACCCCCCAAGTGCAGAGGGCAGACCCCCAGGGCCAGAGGGACCCCCCCCCAGTGCAGAGGGCAGACCCCCGGGGCCAGGGGACCCCCCCAGTGCAGAGGGCAGACCCCCGGGGCTGGGGGAACCCCCCCTGCCCCCAGTACAGAGGGCAGACCCCCAGGGCTGGGGGACCCCCCCCAGTGCAGGGGGCAGACCCCGGGGCCAGGAGGGTCCCAGTTCAGAGGGCAGACCCCCGGGGCCAGGGAACCCCCCCCAAGTGCAGAGGGCAGACCCCCAGGGCCAGGAGGGTCCCAGTTCAGAGGGCAGACCCCCGGGGCCAGGGAACCCCTCCCCAGTGCAGAGGGCAGACCCCCGGGGCCAGGGGGACCCCCCCCCCCAAGTGCAGAGGGGTCCCCTCCGGTCGGGCCGCTGCTGTTTTGCCGCGCAGCTGGGCCGGCCTGCGGGGGCGAGGGGCGGTGCTGCGCCGAGCATTCCTGACATATTTAAGGGCTCTGGGAGCCAGCGGGATGCTGCTCCGGTGGCTTCACAGCCCGGCTGAGGCCGGGGCGCACCTCTCTGGGATCTCGCTTCCAGCCCTTTTTCCCGCCTGGGGCAGAAGCAGTTCGATCCCCGCTTCCTTCCGCAGGGATCCCAAATCCTGCCTGCGGCGGGGAGGGATGCTCAGGCTTCCCGCCAGGACTTGGGATGGTTGGGCTGGAGCTGCCGAGCCGGTGAGGGAATGCCGGGCTGGGAGGATGCTCCCCATCCTGTGGGGTGCGCCCTTGGGGGGCTCCTGGGACCCACTCAGGGATGCTGAGCCCGCCTGCTCCACCCTGTGGGACCTGCACAAGGGTGAGGGTCTTTCCCACCTGATGGGATCTTCACAAGGGTGAGGGTCTTTCCCACCTTTGATGGGATCTTCACAAGGGTGAGGGTCTTTCCCACCTGGTGGGACCTGCACAAGGGTGAGGCTCTTTCCCACCTGGTGGGATCTCTTTCCCACCTGATGGGATCTTCACAAGGGTGAGGGTCTTTCCCACCTTTGGTGGGATCTTCACAAGGGTGAGGGTCCCCCCCCCTGCCCAGTGTCCTTCAAGGAATGGTGAGCCCCACACGGGGACGAGGATCTTCCCCACCCTCGGGTGGGATCATTGCCAGGGGTGAGGGTCTCCCCCTGCCCCGCACGGCGCTGGGAGCCCGCTCTGCCCCAGACTGACCTGGAATCTGATCCCGTCCTGTTTATCTGCCCGCCCTGCCAAGGCTTCCCCGCCGCTCTGTTTGCTTTTCCCCCGGCTCACCAGAACATCGCGTCCGCGCCCCGGCCTCTTCCCACCGCTCGTTTTATCGCCTTCTTCCTGAAACTGGGGTGCCAGGTCAGGCTCATCCCAAAATCCCAGCCCGAGGTCAGGCCCGTGGGTCCCCCCCTCGCAGTGCTCACCTTGCCCCGGGGGGGGAGGGATGCTGAGCTCCTGCATCCCGGGCAGGGAGGAGAGAGGGACCCTGCAGGGGGATCCAGGGAGCCGTGAGCGGGCAGGAGCTGCCTGTAGGATCCTGTAGGATCCTGTAGGATCCTGTAGGATCCTGTAGGATCCTGCGGGATGGGGATGGGGTGCTGAGGGGGGTTTGGCTCGGGTCCGAGTGAACAACCTTGTTTGTCTAGAGCTTCAGCCCCGGGGTTACGTCACCGTTCCGAGAACCCGAAAGAAAACACGGCACGAAAAGTCAAACAGCGGAGGAGGGAGGGCTGAGCTGCCTCCCGGCCGCCGAGGGGGGAGAGAGAGCTCGGCGGGAGCAGCTCCCGAAGGGCTGCTCGGGTTCTTGCGGGGGGTGGGAGGGATGGAGCTGGGGTGATCCCCCCTCTCCCCTCCTTCGCTCCCGGCTGCTCCGTGCCCCACGCGTGGCCTTGGGGCTGGAGCCCCGCTGGCCCCGCATCCTCCCCGCTGGCCCTGCATCCTCCCCGCTGGCACCGCCGCGGCTCGGACCTTGCCCCCAGGGCCTCTGTGACTGAGCAGAGAGCAGCCCCTGTGGCACAGCCCGCGGCGTCCCGGGGCTGGGAACGGCTCGGGGACACCAGGACACCTTCCAAGGACGGCTGTGTCCCCTGGTTTGGGGGGTCTTGGGCGCCGTGGGTGAGGGGATGTGCTGCAGGGAGGGGTTGGTTCCCCCCTGTTCCAACCTGTGCTGTGCCCAGGACAGGGCTGGCACCTCTCCTGCCAGGAGAACACCCTGCAGTTTGCAGGGGGCCTCCCTCACTTGTAGGGGACCCCCCCCCTCACTTGTAGGGACCCCCCCCTCACTTGTAGGGCTCCTCCTCACTTGCAGGGGATCCCCCTCATTTGCAGGGGGTCCCTCTCACTTGTAGCCCCCCCCCCTCACTTGCAGGGGGTCCCTCTCACTTACAGGGGGTTCCCCACACTTGCAGGCCCCCCCTGCACACTTGCAGGGCCCCTCCCTCACTTGTAGGGGCCCCCCCACACTTGCAGGGGGTCTCCTCCACCTCTCCCACACGAGCAGGGAGGTGACAAGTGGCAGCAGCGTGGCCCTGTCCCCAGTGAAGCCCCTCGGGGAGTTCAATGCCGTCTGGGGGGGGGAGGGGGCTTTTGGTGAGCAGAGACCCCACCCCCCCAAACTCCCCCACGTGTCACCTCGTGCAGGGAGCGAGTGGGAGGAGGAGGACGTGACCGGAGCCCAAACCGACCTGGGAGTTTCTCAACCCGACACTCCGGGCTTGGCCCCGACGTGTCCGTGCAGGGATCGCTGCCGAGGCACCCCTGGGAGCCGCCCCCCACCTCCCCTCGGTTCTGGGGGAGCCCAGCTGCCTGAAACCTCCAGGAAAAGCAGCTCCTCATCCCTGCCCGGCTCTCTCATGTCTCCCAAATCCCTCACATATGGTTTCTATATCACTTGGCTCGGCCGGCGCTTTGCTGGGGCTGTAAGCGAGCTTAACTTTCCCTTGTCTTTTCCCTGCAGCTCTTGGCACGGGGATGCTCGTCCTTCTCCCCGGCCCCTGGTCCTCCCCCGCGCTGCCCGTTCGGACACGTCTCTCCCAGCGCCGGGGAGGGTGTGGGGAGGAGGCCGGGGCCGGCTGCTGCCTCTGCTCTGCCCTCAAATTGCAGCCTGGCCCTGCCAGCCGCAGGTCGCTGCCAGGGGAGGTGCCGGCCCCGGCTTGTTTGCTCTTCCCCCGGCGTTGCCGCAGGTCTGCTCTGCACCCACCCCGGAGCTCGCCCGCGGTGGGATTCACCCACCGGTCAGTGCTGGGGGCGGCCCCAAAAGGCGGCTCTTTCACCCCAAAGCGCTCCACGCCGCCGCTGGGAGCGAGGTTTGGGCTCGGTGCCGCGGGCGGGGATGGGATCCAGCCCGCTCCTCTGATCCCGTGGCTGCTCCTCTCACCCCGTGCCGGCTTTCTGGACCTCTCGGGGTTGTCCTAATTGTCCCGCCTCGCCTTCATAATTAGTGGCTCTTTTGGGATCCATTTGCGAAGCGCTCGGAGCGCGACCTTGGCTCCGCTTGCCCTCAACCCCTGAGCTGCTCCGGCCACCCCGCTCCCCACCGCCGCCCTTCCCGAGGGGTGGCGAGGCCGGGGTGGGGGTTCCAGGCTCGCTCTGCTCTCCCCGGGCGCCCCCAAACCCGGTGAGGAACCCCGCGGTTCCTGACCTCAGCCAGCCCCGGCGTTTCCGCAGGAGCAGCCGCGTCCCCCGGGGGCTCGGGGCCGGCCAAGCGCCGGGAGCCGCGCGTGTCCCGCGGCCCCGAGCCACGGAGGGGCCGCGGAATGCAGGGCAGAGAGGAGGAGGAAGGGAGGGTTACGGGCAGGGTTATGTCCTCCAGCCCCGTGATGCTGAAGCATCTCTGCCCCCTCCGCGGTGCTGGAGGGAGGGTCCCGGCCCCGGCAGACGGCCGGCTCCGTTCCTGCGGGCGCTGGGCGCAGCGGGAGCTTTCCCGGCCCATATGGCTCCGCTCGGCGCTGGCAGATGACTCAGAGGTGGCTGGCTGGAGCATCCCGGGGCTGTGGGAGCTCGCACCGGGCTGGGGGGGCAGGAGCCGGGCAGGGAGGGGGTGCTAAAGCCACCAAAAATGGGGGGGCGGCGGGGGAGGGGAAAGGCAGTTTTGCAACGCAAATAATAATAGAAACCCTAAAAAGTGATGGATGGGCTTGATGCGATCCAGCTGTGAGAGCAGGGCTGGCTCCAGCTGCTGGGGAGTGGGGGGAACCCGGCCAGCTCCACGCTCGGTTGAAGGAGAGAGAGAGAGAGAGAGAGAGGAGGAGGAGGAGGGGGGGGGGAGGAAGGGTTTGGCTTCGTGTCTGGGGCTTGCCAGGTGTGGAGAGGCACCCGACGGGGTTGGGGATCCACAAAGGAGGGGCTCACCCCCTCCCCTTCCTCTGGCAGCCGCCTTCCTGGGTGACATCGCCCTGGACGAGGAGGACCTGCAGCTCTTCCAGGTGGACCGGGTGGTGGACCTGGCGCATCACACCGTCACCCGCCTGCCCTCCAACTCCTCAGGTACCGCCGCGCCCCCCGCCCGCTCCATCCATCCATCCATCCATCCATCCATCCCCGGGGGGCCATCCCTGCTGACCACCCCCCACCTCCCATCCCCACAGGCAGCAACGCCACCAGCCCTCGGCCGGGCCACCCTCGGCGCCGCCGGGGCCGGCAGCGGGCACGGAGCCGCCGCGCCGCCACGTCCCGGCCGGAGCGAGTGTGGCCGGACGGGGTCATCCCCTACGTCATCAGCGGCAACTTCAGCGGTGAGTGAGACAGCCCGGGGAGAGGGCGGTCCGGCCCCGCCGTGCCTCAGTTTCCCCGCCGGGCTGACCCCCCTCTCACCCCTCCACAGGCAGCCAGCGAGCCATCTTCCGGCAGGCCATGCGGCACTGGGAGAAGCACACCTGCGTCACCTTCCTGGAGCGCAACGACGAGGACAGCTACATCGTGTTCACCTACCGCCCCTGTGGGTACGTCCGGGGCTGCTCCAGCACCCGGCTCCGGCGGGGGGTTTGGGGGTTGGTTTCTCTCTGCTTCCTGGAGATTTTCTTCCTGCAAGGGTTTCTCTGTGCCTGAGCTCTCCCTGCCAGCACTCCCAGACCCCAAATCTCTGTGCACTCTCCTTGGCCCTACAGAACCCGGCCTGTTTGCAGGGCACTGGCTGGGGACAGGTTCTGTTGGCAGCCTGGAGAAAGGACAGCTCAGATTAAGCCTGATGGGCCCAGCAAAGGTGATGCTGGTGCTGTCCATGGGCAGAGGAGTGGCCGAAAACACATCAGGGAAATCCTGCACACCTGCTGATCACTGAGAGTTCAGATGTCCCAGGGACTTGTCCAAATTAATGACACCTTTATCATTCATTCTCCCTCTCCCCCATTATCTAATATTAGGAAATGAAAACAAAGTCTCAGGAAATGTCCTCATTTTAAAATAAATCCTTGCCTTCGAAATATTTTGGGAGTGGGCAGAAGCTCTCAGTGTGTCAGAGCTTCATGAGCATTTCACCTCCCCTGCACCAGAAATACTCAGAGAGTTGTACTCACAGAATCTGTGAGCATTGGGCTGTTCCAGCTTGAGGAGAACCCTGCAGGAGCTGCAGCTGCTTGTTGGGTGGGGGGGAACCCCACTTGGGGTCCGGGAGGTGGCGGGGCTTGGCCTTGCCGGGGGGCTGAGGTCGGTGGCGCGGCACCAGCCCGGGCTTGCGGCGGGGCTGGTGCCAAAGGAAACAGGGGTTTGGACGAGCTCAGCGTCTTCACACGTTGGGGCACAGCCCTGGCCAAGCGGATGGCGGGGAGGAGAAGGATTTCCCCTGGAATGGGAGCACCCTGCGTGG
>JAJNNQ010000112.1:112500-154149 GCA_027886175.1 Phylloscopus collybita
AGCAGGGATGATCCTGTAGGAGCAGAGTAGAAAAGCGGATCCAGGGGTGGTGAGGAGGGGGACCTGGTGACGATGAGGAGGGGGGTCCGGGGACGGCAAGGCGGAATCTCGTGCTGGCAAGACAAAGTCCCGTCTTCCTCCCAGGAAAAATCGGGTGAAAAACGGCAGCTCTGGTGTCTGTGAGTCTCCGTTTATCCAGACAAACTGCCTGCTCCCTCCCCTCACTGCCAGGGGATGAGATGTATCTCACAATGGGGTGATGGAAATGCAGATGCACCGCTCTGGGGGGACAGGTACCAGCTGGGAAGGTGTTAATGGCCTATTAGAATGAGGTGTCAGGCCTCAAACAAATGAAAATAGAATACACAAAACCCGACACCCCGAGAGCATCCCCCGGCCCCACAGGCACCCCTGGAGAGCGAAGCTGTCGCTGTTGGACACAATAAATGGAGGCAGGGAGTGGACAGAAGGCTGCAGTGGACCCCTCATCTAAGGAGGAGCTCCCGGTTTATTTTCTGGGCTTCTTTTATGCTTTTACAGACGTGCCCACCTTAGAGGTGGGACCTTTGGAACCATTGGTCAGTTCCAGAGACCACCAGGCGAAATCCCTCCTTTGGGAAAGTATGTGCAAAACAAGGTAGTTTACACTATGTGACCTTGTTTACCAGAAGAGTGCCTGGGAACAGAATTTCCCAAAACCAAAACACGGCAGGCACGAAGCGTGGCAACACGAAGCCTCCACGGAGCTCCCTCCGAGAGCCTCCTCTGCCCCAGCCCTGCACCCCGAGGGGTTTGGGGGGGTGGGACAGGGGACATCCCGATCCCACCAGAGCCCACAGATCCCCCTGGGGCTGGAGCAGATCAGGGACCAGCTCGGATGTCCTGAGCTTGTGTTGTCACCCTGCGGGGCTCCGGGGCTGTGACCCTGAGAGGTGGCATTGTCCCGGGCAGGGTGGCATTGTCCCGGGCAGGGTGGCATTGTCCTAGGCGTGTTGGTATTGTCCTTGGCATGGTGGAATTGTCCCAGGCACGGTGGCATTGACCCGGATAAGGTGGCATTGTCCTGGGCACGGTGGCATTGTCCCGTGCACAGTGACGTTGTCTGGGGCATGGTGGCATTGTCCTGGGCACGGTGGCATTGTCCCAGGCACGGTGGCATTGTCCCAGACATGGTGGCATTGTCCCGGGCATGATGACGTTGTCCTGGGCATGATGGCGTTGTCCCAGGCATGGTGGCATTGTCCCAGACATGGTGGCATTGTCCCGGGCATGATGGCGTTGTCCCAGGCATGGTGGCATTGTCCCAGACACTGTGACATTGTCACAGGTACGGTGGCATTGTCCCGGGCAGGGTGGCATTGTCTCGGGCACTGTGACATTGTCCCAGGCACGGTGGCATTGTCCTGGGCATTGTCTCAGACACGGTGGCATTGTCCCGGGCATGCTGGCATTGTCCCAGGCATGGTGGCATTGTCCCAGACACTGTGACATTGTCCCAGACACTGTGACATTGTCCCAGGCATGGTGGCATTGTCCTGGGCACTGTCCTTGGCACGGTGGCACTGTCCCAGGCACTGTGACACTGTCCCAGGCACGGTGGCACTGTCCCAAGCAGGGTGGCATTGTCCTGGGCATGGTGGCATTGTCCTGGGCATGGTGGCATTGTCCCGGGCACGGTGGCATTGTCCTGGTCACGGTTACATTGTCCTTGGCACGGTGGCATTGTCCCAGGCACTGTGACACTGTCCCAGGCACTGTGACACTGTCCCGGGCACTGTGACACTGTCCCTGGCACGGTGACATTGTCTCGGGCATGGTGACATTGTCCCAGATGTGGTGACATTGTCCCGGGCAGGGTGGCATTGTCCCCCCGCAGGGAGGGGGCGGCTGGCACGGGTGTCCCCTCCCGGCAGCAGGCCCGTGCTCCGGGGCCGCGCTGGCAACATCTGCTGCGAGTTTGGCTCCCGCACGCTCCGCGCTTAATTCCAGCCGCTAATTAACAGCCGGGAAAGAGGAGGGACGCCTTGGTGAGGGGGGCCCCACGGCCGTGCCGTGCCGCCTTCAGGGGAGCAGGAAAAGTGATTCGTGTGGAGCAAGGAAAAAAAAAAAAATAAAAAAAAAATAATAGTAGAAGTGTCGTCCCCCCCTGAAAAAGCCCCTCTGGGTCAAAACTTTCCCTTTCTTTTGTTTCCACTGTAAAGCGAGGAGGGGAAAAAAGAAAAAAGAGGCAGCCAGCCCAGGTTTCAAAAGGCTTTTTTTGCACCGTTTCGCCTTTCATCTCTGTCCCCGGGGTGGGGAGCGGGGCGGCCGCCGTGGCCCCCCCGGCAGGAGCTCGGTGCGCCGCGCTCATGTGGCTTCCAGATGGCAGCGCTGGGCTGGCTCCAGCCGCGGCTGCCGAGACCTGCGGCCGGCCCGGCCCCGCGGCGTGGCACGGCACGGCACGGCCCGGCACGGCCCGGCCCCGCGGCGTGGCACGGCACGGCCCGGCACGGCCCGGCACGGCCCGGCACGGCCCGGCACGGCACGGCACGGCACGGCACGGGGCGGGGGGGCCGGCAGCGCTCCTGCCCCCCCGGCAGCCGGGTGCCACGGAGCCGACAGCCGCTCCAGGGAGGGTTGGGGATGGTGGTGATGTGAGTTTGGGGGGGGGGGTTTTGTCTTTTTTTGGTGTGTTTTGGGGGGTTTTTTTGTTGTTGTTTTGGTTTGGTTTTGCTTTTGGTTTTTGTTTGGGGTTTTTTTTTTGTGTGTGTTTTTTTTGTTTTGGTTTGGGTTTGGTTTTTTGGGGTTTTTTGGGGGGGGTTTTGTGTTTTTGGGTGTTTTTTTGGGATTGTTTTGTTTTGTCTTGTTTTGTTTGTTGGTTTGGGTTTTTTTGGTGGGTTTTTTTTTTGTTTTGTTTGGTTTGGTTTTTGTTAGTTTTTTGTGGGGATTGTTTGTTTGTTTGTTTGTTTGTTTTGGGGGTTATTTTGGGTTTTTTTGTGGTTTGGGGGTTTTTTTTTGGATGTTTTGTTTTGTTTTGTTTTGTCTTGTTTTGTTTGTTGGTTTGGTTTGGTTTGGTTTTTTTGTCCCCTGGGCTGGGAATTTGTGTGGAAAAAGGACGCTGGGGATGGGGGGCGTTGAACACAGCGATGCCCTTGCTGCTGCCGGGGGTCTCCCTGCCTGAGGGGGGTCTGAACTCCGCTTGCTTTTTCTCCCCCTCGCAGCCTGTGGGGAGACGCTCCAGGACAGCCAGGGCAACTTCTCCTCCCCGGAATTCCCCAATGGATACTCTGCCCACATGCACTGCGTCTGGAGGATCTCGGTCACCCCCGGAGAGAAGGTACTGCCTGCCGGGCTCAGGGCTCCTGCCCTCCTCTCCCTCCTCCCACCCTGCTTTTGGGGGGTCCCGAATCCCAGACAATGGGGCGGGATGTGACACGAAAGAAAGACACAGACTCGTGATTTCAGAAGGGCTGATGCTCCGAAAAAAGGAGCTGGTTTATTCTCAGAAGCTATTTTTCTATGTGCTGGTTTGAAAGCAAAACCAGTGAGACTCACAGTCAGAGATACAATTTAATAGGAGAAGAGAGGAAAAAAAACGTAAAATAAAATAAATGAAACAATACAACCTGACACCCTGTTGGCCAGGGTGTTTGAAGCAGTCCAAAAGTGAGTCCTCCTGGAGTGGCAGATGTGGTTCTGTTGGAGCAGAGATGATCCTGAGAGAGAAGGGTCCAGGGATGGTGAGAAGGGTCCAGTCTTCCTCCAGGAATCCAGTGGAACCAGATGAGATGTTCTTGTCCAAGCAGTGATTCCATCTGGTAGCTCTTGTCTCCTCTGGGAGTCCAGTGGATAAAAGCTGCTTGTGATGTCTCAAACCCTGGATTCTATCCAGGTGGGAATGCTTGGCTCCTCCCCCTGGGCGGAGCATCTCACCATGGGATGATCTCATTCCATGAGTCATGCAGTGGGTCCTTGATGGCCCATTAACCAGAGATAACTTCCTCTGGGAAGGCATTGTTGGGCTCGTTAACAGAAGATAAGGAAAACACGGCCCCACCTTGGCTCCAAGGGCTCATGGGGATAGAATACAAACCTTGGGCACCATTTTACATTGGAACCCAGGACATTATACCTTTCTACAACGTGCCCACCTAAGAGGTGGGATCCTTTGAACCATTGGTCACACCAAGGGTCAACAAGCAAAGTCCCTCCTTAGGAGAGAAACGTGAAAAACAAGAGAGTTTAGAAAGCGTGACTTTGTTTACCAGTTTTGGACCCTGGGACAGAATTTCAGAAAACCCAAACATGACAGGCAGTGACTCCACTTCTCCTTCTTCTTCCTCTCCGTTTTGTGCAGTGATGATGACACTGAGTAACTTTAGAGGGATTGGGTCAGAGTAGAAGACACCTGTTTAGTGCAGAGTACAGATATTGGTTCGTAATAAATAATGTGCAGGGAATTTTCTGTGTATAAGATGTCGCTGTTGGACACAAAAGAAGAGACACCAGTCTTGTTCAGCAGGCTGATGCTCCAAAAAAAGGGGCTGGTTTATTCTCAGAACCTATTTTTATATCTTTCTACAATGTGCCCACCTAAGAGGTGGGATCCTTTGAACCATTGGTCACACCAAGGGCCAACAAGCAAAGTCCCTCCTTAGGAGAGAAACGTGAAAAACAAGAGAGTTTAGAAAGCGTGACTTTGTTTACCAGTTTTGGACCCTGGGACAGAATTTCAGAAAACCCAAACATGACAGGCAGTGACTACAGGGGTGCTCCGGGCAGAGCGGGTCTGGGTCCCCTGGGCAGATGGGGTCTGGGGGCAGCTGACCCCACGCTCTCCCTGCTCCTTCCCCAACTTTAGATCATCCTGAACTTCACCACCCTGGACCTGTACCGAAGCCGGCTGTGCTGGTACGACTACGTGGAGGTGAGAGACGGGTTCTGGAGAAAGGCCACGCTGCGAGGTAACAACCCGGGGCCTCCTGCCCGCTCCTCCTGCCTGCTGGGGCCGGCAGCGGGGCCGGGGGATTCCCTCTGCCTCTCTCCCTGCCTGCCTGATGCCTCAAAGTCCTGGGGAGGGGGGAATTACCCCCACAGAGGGGTTATTTGGGGGGGTGGATGGAGCTCCCAAGTGTAGCCCACACCAGTGAAACCAGTCTGGGTGATCCAGCTGGCTGGCACGTCTCTCCCCAGGGAGTGCCAGTGTCCCGGTCCCACCCCGAGGAGCTGGATGTTCCCCAGGGAGATTCCAGTGTCCTCATCCCATCCCTGTGATGTTCCCCAAGAGGTGCCAGTGTCCTGGTCCCACCCCGAGGAGCTGGATGTTCCCCAGGGAGATTCCAGTGTCCTCATCCCATCCCTGTGATGTTCCCCAAGAGGTGCCAGTTGTCCCGGTCCCACCCCGAGGAGCTGGATGTTCCCCAGGGAGATTCCGGGATCCCAGTCCCGTCCCCGTGGACTGGCTGTTCCCCAAATCCCAGCTGGCCCTGGAATTGCCAGCTTAAGTGGAACAGCCAGAAAAGCTGGGGGGGGGGGGGGGGGGGGGGAGTGGGGGGAGAGGTGGGAGGGAGGAGCAGCTTTTGGCTTTTGGGCTGGAAAGGGGCAGCAGAGGGGCCAGGAGGAAGTGGTGAGGAGGAAGAGGAGGTGGTGATGAGGAGAAAAAGGCTGTGAGGGAGAGGAGGTAGTGGGAAGGAAAAGGAGATGGTGAGGAGGAAGAGGTGGCAATGAGGAAGACAAGATTCCAGAGAAGAAGAAGAGGTGGTGATGAGAAAGGAGGGCAAGGAAGAGGAGGTGGCAGTGAGGAAGAGGAGGTGGCAGTGAGGAAGAGAAGGTCATGAGAAGGAAGAGAAGAGGTGGTGGTGAGGAAGAGGAGGTGGCAGTGAGGAAGAGGAGGTCATGAGAAGGAAGAGAAGGTGGTGATGAGGAAGAGGAGGTGATGATGAGGAAGTGGAGGTGGCAGTGAGGAAGAGGAGGTCATGGTAAGGTAGACAAGATGCCAGAGAAGAAGAGGTGGTGATGAGAAAGGAGGGCAAGGAGGAGGAAGTGGTGGTGAGGAGGAGGTGGCGGTGAGGAAGAGGAGGTGGCGGTGAGGAAGAGGAAGTGCTGGTGAGGAAAAGGAAGTGGTAGTGAGGAAGAGGAGATGGTGAGGAAGAGGAGATGGCAGTGAGGAAGAGGAGATGGTGATGAGGAAGAGGAGGTGGTGATGAGGAAGAGGAGGTGGCGGTGAGGAAGAGGAGGTGGCAGTGAGGAAGAGGAGGTGGCAGTGAGGAAGAGGAGGTGGCGGTGAGGAAGAGGAGGTGGCGGTGAGGAAGAGGAGATGGTGAGGAAGAGGAGGTGGTGAGGAAGAGGAGGTGGTGAGGAAGAGGAGGTGGCAGTGAGGAAGAGGAGGGCTCCAGCACAGCAGCCCAGCACGCCTTCCTCCCCAGGCAGGTTCTGCGGGAACAAGCTGCCCGAGCCCATCGTCTCCACCGACAGCCGCCTCTGGGTGGAGTTCCGCAGCAGCAGCAACTGGGTGGGCAAAGGTTTCTTCGCCGTCTACGAAGGTAGGGGGGAGCAGCGGGGCCCGGGGGTCGGCCTGTGTGCTGGTTTGAAAGCAAAGCCAGTGAGACTCGCAGTCAGAGATACAATTTAATAGGAGAAGAGAGAAAAAAAGAAGGTAAAATAAAATAAATGGAACAATACAACCTGACACTCTGTTGGTCAGGGTGTTTGAAGCAGTCCAAAAAGTGAGTCCTCCTGGAGTGGCAGATGTGGTTCTGTTGGAGTAGAGATGATCCTGAGAGAGAAGGGTCCAGGGATGGTGAGAAGGGTCCAGGGATGGTGAGAAGGGTCCAGTCTTTCTCCAAGAATCCAGTGGAACCAGATGAGATGTTCTATTACTGGTGACGGCGCCCAGGAACGAGGCAGGGAGTGCATCAATGAGGCTGCGTGGAGCTCTTGCAAGCAAGAGACCCCTCCTTTATTTTTCTGACTCCTTTTGTACATTTTACAAATTGCCCACCCCAGAGGTGGGACCCTTGGGAACCACTGGTCGTTTTCCAGAGACCATCACCGAAGCCCCTCCTCTGGGAACAGATGTGGGAGCTTCGGTAGTTTACAGAACATGACCTTGTGCATCAACACCGTGCCTGGGAATAGAGTTCCCAAAACCAAAACAAGCAGGCACGAGAGCATGGCAACAATGTTCTTGTCCAAGCAGTGATTCCGTCTGGTAGCTCTTGTCTCCTCTGGGAGTCCAGTGGATAAAAAGCTGCTTGTGATGTCTCAAACCCTGGATTATATCCAGGTGGGAATGCTTGGCTCCTCCCCCTGGGCGGAGCATCTCCCAATGGGATGATCTCATTCCATGAGTCCTGCAGTGGGTCCTTGATGGCCCATTAAACAGAGATAACTCCCGGAGGAAGTGATCTATGAGTCATGTGGCAAGGCATTGTTGGGCTCGTTAACAGAAGATCAGGAAAACACCGCCTCACCTTGGCTCCAAGGGCTCATGGGGATGGAATACAGACCTTGGGCACAATTTGACATTGGAACCCAGGACAGCCTGGGGCCCGGGGCGGGGGGCTCAGGCTGCTGCTCCTCCCTTCCAGCCATCTGCGGGGGGGACGTGAAGAAGGACAACGGCCACATCCAGTCCCCCAACTACCCCGACGACTACCGGCCCAGCAAGGTGTGCGTCTGGAAGATCACCGTGTCCGAGGGCTACCACGTGGGGTTGACCTTCCAGTCCTTCGAGGTGGGTCAGCATCCCCCCCTGAGGCTGGGGAGGGGTCATCTCCTCGTGCCAGGGCTCCCTCAGGACGGGCTCGGGGCTGCTGCAGCCCTTGGCAGTGTCTCTGTGATGCCTTGGGAAGGCTGAGCTGGAGCAGAGACCGGGCAGAGCTGGAGAATAAAGCAGAGATTTGCTGAAAGGGGTTTAGGGTGCTCCTTGGGCAGGATGGGGCCTGGCCAGGGCTACACCCAAGGTGGAACCCAAAATGGGCACAAAATGGACACAAAATGGTCACAAAATGGGCACAAAATGGACACAAAATGATCACAAAATGGTCACAAAATGGACCCCCAGTCACCAGGTCTCACACTTTGATCAGTTTTGATCCGTTTGCACATTGGGGTTTAATTGCCCAATTCCAGCTGCAGGCTGTGAGGTCCCATCCTTCTCGTTCCTCCCTTCACGCCCGCTGTCGTTCGTGCTTTTGGGCCTGAAAGTTGTCCTTGGTCTCCAGCAAGAGAAAGGATTTGTTTTGCGTCCCTGCCCTGTGCAGAGAGCTCACCAGTGCTTAATTTGAGGCTCAAAACCCCACCCCTGGGCAGCACAGAGTCAGAAAAACAAGGGAGCTCAAACCCGAGGCATCATTTCCTCACAAGAGGGGCAGGAAAGGTTCAGGGGTGCTGGGACAAAAACCTCCTGATGTCGCTGTGGGACATAATCAATGGACACACGGAGTAGTGATTTCTCAGGAGGCTGCTGGACCCCTCCTGATGAGGAGGAGCCGCAGGTTTATTTTCCAAGCTCCTTTTAGACTTTTTACAAATGTGCTCACCTTAGAGGTGGGACCCCTGGAACCATTGGTCACTTCCAGAGACCACCACACGAAGTCCCTCCTCTGGGAAAGCGTGTGGAAAACAGGAGAGTTTACAGAGAGTGACCTTGTTTACCAGATTCGGTCCCTGGGAACAGAATTTCCTGAAACCAAAAATATGGCAGGCACCAATCGTGGCAACACCCCCCCTCTTCTCCCACCCTCCCAAACAGATCGAGCGTCACGACAGCTGCGCCTACGACTACCTGGAGATCCGGGACGGGAGCAGCGACTCCAGCAGCCTCATCGGCCGCTACTGCGGCTACGACAAACCCGACGACATCAAGAGCACCTCCAACAAGCTCTGGATGAAATTCGTCTCCGACGGCTCCATCAACAAGGCCGGGTTCGCCGTCAACTTCTTCAAAGGTTTGGGGGGGGAGGTGCTCTGAGGGGGGCGGGGGAGGTGCTGGGGGGGTGGTCCCAGCCCACCCCCCTCCCCTCCTTGGCCGCTCACTCCCCTCCCCTCCTGCCCCGGCCAGAGATGGACGAGTGCTCCCGCCCCAACAACGGCGGCTGCGAGCAGCGCTGCGTCAACACCCTGGGCAGCTACAAGTGTGCCTGTGACCCCGGCTATGAGCTGGCGTCCGACAAGCGCCGCTGCGAGGGTGAGCAGCCCCCCACCGAGACCCACCCCCCACCAAACCCACCCCCCTCCGTGCCCCTCGTGGCGTCCCCAGCCCCGTGGAGGTGACCGACGGCTGGTCCCGCCCTGCAGCCGCCTGCGGAGGTTTCCTCACCAAGCTCAACGGCTCCATCACCAGCCCGGGGTGGCCCAAGGAGTACCCCCCCAACAAGAACTGCATCTGGCAGCTGGTGGCCCCCACCCAGTACCGCATCTCCCTCCAGTTCGACTTCTTCGAGACCGAGGGCAACGACGTGAGCCCGGGGCGGGGGGAGCGGCCCCTTCTCCGTGCCGAGTGCCACCCCCGATGCTGCTGCTGGTGGTGGCCCCACCGTGTCCCCGGCCCCGTGTCACCCCCCTCCCCTCCCACCCCCAGGTGTGCAAATACGACTTCGTGGAGGTGCGCAGCGGGCTGACGGCCGACTCCAAGCTGCACGGGAAGTTCTGCGGCGCCGAGAAGCCCGAGGTCATCACCTCCCAGTACAACAACATGAGGATCGAGTTCAAGTCCGACAACACCGTCTCCAAGAAGGGCTTCAAAGCCCATTTCTTCTCAGGTAGAGCTGCCACGGCCCCTGCCCTCCCTCACCCCAGCCAGCCCCCCACCCCGCGCCCCCAAACCGCCGCTAACGCTCCCCTTGCCCACGCCGGGGGTGCAGCCCCCGGTGCCAAAGCCCTCCAGGCACAGGCAGCCTGGCTGGCAGCACGTTTTGGGAGGTTCTCTCCTCTTTTGGGGGACAATTGGCTCCGTCTTCTGAGGTGAAGGTGCTCTCAGGGGGCACCCCAAACGGCCACGGGGTGCTGGGGTCCAGCTGGGGACGGGGATGTGCTCGGCCCCGGGTGCTGCACCCCTCGGGTGGCATTCCCAGGGTGGGGGGGGACGGTGGCACCCCCGCTCTGCTGCTGCTGCTGCTGCTCCCCGCTCTGCTGCCCGGCACCGGCTCCCTCCGCTTCCCCGGGCAGAGCGCTCCGCCTCCCGGCCTCAGCGTCCGGCCTCCTCCGAGCTCCCCGGAGCCATCCCTCCTCCCAAAAAAACCATCACCCGCCTCTCCCCGTCCGCCCCGCGGGCCGCTCTCCTCTCCCGGGACACGGCGTCACCTTCCCATGGGACACGGAGCCGAGCGCTGGATGCAGCCGGGGCTGGACCCCGGGCTGGGGGCTGCCACGGGACCCTGGTGCACCAGGCGGTCCCCTGGGTGTGGCACAGCGCCCCGGACACCACCCCGGCTGGGAGAGACCCGGAGCCCCTCCGTGAGCCTCCCGCTGCCTTTTGGCTCCATCCGAGGCCGTTTTTGAGGGGCAGCTCGGGGGACCGGCATCCCCCCGGGGATTTCCCGGAGCGGCAGCGCCCCGCGGGCCGGGGCTCGAGTGTCTTTGCTTTATCTGTTTAATTAAAACCAAGGCGAGTAGGGCGGCCCAGGGGGCCCAGCCGTCGGGAGCCGGCACCCTCCGCAAAGTGATTCCTCGGGGAAGCCCGGCGGCCGAGCGGGACCACGGGGCAGCCGGGTGAGTCTCCGACCCCCGGAGCACTTCGGGCTCCTTCCCTTCTCCCCCTTTTCCCCCTCTTTTTTCCTCCTCCCGCTGGGACAACAGGCCACCAAAGCCTCTCCTCCGCCTTCCCTTGCGCAGGTCTCGGGCTTTCCCCGGCAGCAGGACCACCCTGGAGGACTCGGCCAGAGCGGGGTCCCTCCTCTGGTCCGCCCCCCCCGGGGTTGCTCCCTGGGCAAAACCTCTCCCGTGCGGCCCCTTTTTAGCCGCGGAGGGTCCCCGTGCTCCGGACGAGCCCCGTCCCTCGGTGCCGCGGGCAGCCCGGCCGTCTGGGCGCCCGTTTTTCCCCGGTGAAGACGTGACCCCTTCCTCCTCCTCCTCCTCCTCCCCCTCCTCCTCCTCCTCCTCCTCCTCCTGGCGGGCCGGGGCTCCGTCGGCTCGCGCGTAAGGATGCGCATTCCGCCCGGGAATCCGCCACGCTGTCGGCATCCAGGTAGGTGCCCCCGGCTCTCCGCCGAGCCCCGCCCGGCGCTGGGGGGGTCCGCAGCGGGGGGAGAGGCGCTGCCGGGGGGCTGCGGGGCGGTGAGCAGCCCAGAGCCCGTCGGATGCCCGCGGGGGAGAGCGGTGAGCGCACGGCGATGATGCCGGGTGGCGGGCGAGGCGAGCTGGTTGGAATAAAAGGATTGCTAAAGACACCGACCCCCACCCCCCGCCCCCGGTGGGCTTCTTTCCGCTGCCAACTCTCTCCTGCTCTTGTCTCGCCCGCCCAGGCTCCCTCCGTCCCGCCAGCTCCCCCCACCCCCGAGCGGTGCTGGAGCTGCTCTGAGCCCAGAAGCCCCTTCCCATCCCCAAACGGGCCTTTCCGCCTCGCTTCCTCCTCCCTCAGACCGAGGAGACGTCAGGTTACAGCCTCCGCTTGGGAGGCGGCCGCGGGGCCGGGGGGGCCGGGGCAGGACCCCCCTCGCCGCTGGCTCCAGGAGGGATCCCGGCTCCTCTCCGGCATCGCTGTGAGCTCGGAGCGGGACGCTGAGGGGGGCTGGTGCCCGCTTGCTGCTGGCTTCCCCCCCCCGCGGCCGCCCACTCCCCAAAACACCGGCCCCGTGGGCAGGGGGAACGATGGGACGTGGAGGGGTCTTTTTTGGGGGGGGAGGTGCTCGGGGAGGGGCTGGCGAGCCCCGACACCGGCGGTGGGGAGCTGGGGCAGGTGGTGGGAGATAAGTCCGGGCAGCTCCGGGTGATCCCAAACCCCTCCACCTCCATTCCTAGATTGGACACCCCTGGGAGCCCCTCCCAAAGCCCATCCTCATCCTCCCGGAGCCAACCTCGTGCCCCCCTTCTCCTCCTCCTCCTCTTCCTCCCCGCAGAGCCGCTCGCCCCGGCCGCAGAGGGGCTCCCGGGGGTCCCCTCGCTGCTGCTTCCCCGGCTGCCGCTCCGCATGCCCCCGCCGCCCCCCGCCGCCCCCCGCCCCCCCCCATCGCTCCCCCCCCTTCTCTCCCTCTCTCTCCGCAGAGAAGAAGCCGCAGCTGCAGCCCCCGAAATCTCGCCTGCCCGGCCTGAAGCCCCGCATGCAGAAGCGGCCGCGGGGCCCCTCCTGAGCCTCTCCATCCTCTCCGTCTTTCTCAGGAACGCCGCGGCCCCGGAGCCGTGCGGGAGCACGGTGGGACCGAGCCGAGCCGTGCTGCCGGCCCCGGCAGCCTTTTGCTTGACAGAACTGGTTGTTGACCTTATTTTTATTTTTTTTTTTTACTTTTTTTTTAAACTTTTTTTTTTATTTTTTTGTGGATCTAAGCACCCCAACCCCCTTGGTTTTGTCATTGACCAGCTGACCTCGGTTTGTTGTTTTGTTTTTTTTTTTCCCTGTCCCCCCACCTCACCTCTCTCTCCCGCCAATTTTTACCGTGTCTGTGACATTTCCTATCGATGAGTAAAGAGGGACTCCCGCGTCCTGGTCTTTTCTTGTGCATCTTTGGTTGTCACTGTGTGTTTTTCTGCCTCCCCCATCCATCCCGGCAGCAGGTAATGGTGGCACCCAGGGGTCAGCCCGCGGGAGAGGAGGAGGAGGAGCCGTCCCGTTCCCCCCGGGGGCTGGAGCTGGAAGCGGGATGCTGGAGCTGCTTGCTGCTGCCCGGGGGCACTCGCTTGGCTGGAGGGCAGCGGCGCTGGGCTGGGGGCCCGGGGGTGTGGGGGCCGTGTTTGGGATGGAAATTCCCCATTCCAGGCTCTCCCTGCCCGCTCAGCCGTCCCTCTGCTCTCTCCCAGACAAGGACGAGTGCTCCAAGAACAACGGGGGCTGCCAGCACGAGTGCCTCAACTCCTTCGGCAGCTACGAGTGCCAGTGCCGCAGCGGCTTCGTGCTGCACGACAACAAGCACGACTGCAAGGAAGGTGGGTCCATCCCACCTCCCCAATTCCCACGGGAATCCCCCATCCAGGCACCCGTGACCCTCCTCGCTTGTCCCGGCAGCTGGCTGTGACCACAAGGTGACATCGGTCTCGGGGACCATCACCAGCCCCAACTGGCCCGACAAGTACCCCAGTAAGAAGGAGTGCACCTGGGCCATCAGCACCACGCCGGGGCACCGCGTCAAGCTGGTGAGGGGTTGGAGGGCTGGGTGGCACCGGGGTCTCCTCTGCCAAGCCTGGGCCTCACCCAGAACCTCCACAGACCTTCTCGGAGCTGGACGTGGAGGCGCACCAGGAGTGTACTTACGACCACCTGGAGATCTTCGACGGGAAGGACGCCAAGGCCCCGGCGCTCGGCCGCTTCTGCGGGGCCAAGGAGCCCGAGCCCATCGTCTCCTCGGGCAACAAGATGTTCCTCAAGTTCGTGTCCGATAACTCCGTCCAGAAGAAGGGGTTCGAGGCCACCCACACCACAGGTACCTCCGTGGGGCTGGGGAATGGGGCTGTGGGCTGGAGGGGCAGCGCGGGTGCCCCCTAAACCCCAGCTCCTCCCGCAGTGTGCGGGGGCCAGGTGCGCGCCGAGGTGAAGACCAAGGACTTGTATTCCCACGCACAATTCGGGGACAACAACTACCCGGGGGGCTCGGACTGCGAGTGGGTGATCATGGCCGAGGAGGGCTTCGGCGTGGAGCTCATCTTCCAGACCTTCGAGATCGAGGAGGAGGCCGACTGCGGCTACGACTACATGGAGCTCTTCGACGGCTACGACGGGACGGCCCCGCGCCTCGGCCGCTTCTGCGGCTCCGGGGTGAGCTGGGGACAGAGGGGGACACGGGCTGGGTTGGGGTGGGGGGCGAGGAGTGAGGGGTGAGGCCGAGTGAGAAATCCCCTCGGGAATTCGGTCTCTGGAGTGAGGATTCCCACCCTCCGCGCTGTGAACACTCCCACCCACAAGGCACCCTCGCCCCAGGGTGGGGGGCTCACGGATCTGAGCACCCCCTGCCTCACCCCCGCAGCCCCCCGAGGAGGTCTACTCGGCCGGGGACTCGGTGATGATCCGCTTCCACTCGGACGACACCATCAACAAGAAGGGTTTCCACCTTCGCTACACCAGCACCAAGTTCCAGGACACGCTGCACACGAGGAAATGAGAGCCGGGGGTCCCGGCCCCGCCGCGGGCAGGGGAGGAGGAGGAGGAGGAGAAAGAGGAGGAGGAGGAGGGCGGGGAGGAGGGCGGGGAGCGCTGCCCCGCACAGACTGCACGCAGGAGGAGCACACAGCCAACCTCAGCACTCAAGACACGCTCGCACGGGGCCCCGGGGCTCGGGCGCCCAAGGCACGGGGGCACGGAGTGGGGAGGGGGGTGGTCCCCGCTGGCAGCCGCCCACCCCGGTGCTGGGGGGGCCGAGCAGGACCCGCTGCCCTTCCCTGCCCCGGGCAAAGCTCTGAATGTACAAACCAGTAACCAGGAAGAGCCCCACACACACACAAGGTGCTGTCTCTCTCTCTCTCTCTCTCTTGTACCCATGAAATAAATACCCTTGTACTTGGAGCGGGGGCAGCCCCGGCCTCGTTGCTTCCAGCCCCCAGCAAAACAGCATCCAAAACGGGGCTGCGCTGGGTGGGAAAGCACCCAGGACCCCAATCCTGAGGGAGGACCCCCATCCTTGGGGTTCTGAAGGAGCAGAGCCGGGAATTCCAACAAAGGAGCAGCCAGACCATCTCCTGGTGACAGTGCGTGTCCTGTGATGGGCGGTGGGCTCGGAGCCCTCTGCCCCCCACCAGGACTCAGCAGGTGTAGGTTCTCTCCCCACACCTTTATTTTGGGGTGTCTCTGAGCCGGGAGAGCACCCGCTGTGGGGTGGGTGGGTGCCACGTGCCGTGCCCACCGCCTGCTCCGGCGCGTCCCCGCGGCGGCGGTGGCAGATGGCGGGTGGGCTGTGACACGGCCCCCGCGCCCACCGCGTGCTCCCGCGTGCCTCGACCCCTCCTGCATCCCGTGCTCGCTGCTGCTGCTGCTGCTGCTGCAACGGGGAGGCTCCTTTGCCTCTGTTCCTGCCAGGGCTGTGCCCAGACAGAACCGAGATGGGCGCCGGGGTTTTTCATCCCTGGAGGGGTTTTGGTGAAAAGGGGGTGAGGGGTTGGGGGGAGCTGAACAGGACGAGGAGCGATGGCCGTAAACAAAAACAGAAGTCCCACCTCAACACGAGGAAGGATTCTTTCCGTGAAGGGTGGCAGAGCACTGGGACAGCCCCAGGGAAGGGCGCAGTCTCCCTCTCTGGCGACATTCCCAACCCGCTTGGACGTGCTCCTTATGGCACCTGCTCCAGGTGACCCTGCCTGGGCAGGTGGGACGGACCTGGCGATCTCCAGGAAGGCCCTTCCAACCCGAGCTTTTCCTGAGAGAGCTGGCGAGGGCCACCTTGTCCCCCTCCCGGCCCCATCCCCTTTTTCCCCTGAGCTGGACGGCTGCGGGGGTGGGAGCCGCGTCTCTCGGGGGTCCCACGGGGGACAGAGGCGCGTGACACGGCCGGTGGCGACCGCACAGAGTTTTTATTGAAACACCTCCAGCACAGCACAGGGATGCTCGGGGACGGGGAGCCGGTGGTTGTACAGCGTGCAGGGAGGGGGGACACAGAGACGGGGGGCGGGCACCCCGGGGTGGGGGGGCCGCACGCAAGCGCCATGCTGCCGACGGCTCATGCGGGGGGCGGCGGGTTGTGTTGGGGGGGGGGTGCACGGGGAGGGGCGGGCTTCAGATCCGTTCTCCCCTTCCCCGGCTCCTCCGGCTGCCTCCGGGGCCGCGGGGCCGGGGGATTTTGGGCGGAGCGGGATGGCAGAGCAGAGAGGGACGGGACACGGTCCAGGGTCCCCCGCACCACCGCAGCCCCGCGCCGGCAGGAGCGGGGGTCCCTGTCTGAGCACCCCCCGTCCCCGGGAGCGCTTCAAACCCGGGGGGTGCTTCCAACATCTCCCTGAACCCCACCCCGGAGTGACCAGGGAGCCCCAGTCCCGGCTGGCAGGGCCGGGGCTCCCTGGGAGCTGCTTGAACCTGGGGCGGGGGGATGCGGGGGGCACCGGAGGGGAAGGGGGTCCCGCAGCGGCTGCGCGGAGCGGGGCAGAGCGCGGGGCTCACGCCAGCGACGATGCTGCTGGTCGGCCAGTCCAAGAGATGAAGGCTTCCTCCCTCGGGGCGCACAGCGGCGCGGGCTCTGCCTCCTTGCTGGGCCAGCATCCCGCCGGCTCCTTCCTCGGGGCTCCACCCGCATCCCCCGAGCCCACCCGTGTCCTCCACCCACCAGCGTCCGTGGGAGGAGCCCCCGCGGCGAGCGCCCGTCCCTCTGCCCGGCCCTGCCCGCCTCGGCCGCCCCTTAACGCCCCACGCTGATGTTGCACGTCTTGCAGCTGGGGTCCTTTTTGGCGTTGGCGGTGGAGAGGCTCATCAGCTGGTGGCCGCTGATCTCCCCCAGCACGCCGAGGCTCAGGTCCACCGGCTCCGTGTAAATGACCTCCAGGATGCTGTCCTGGGCGTGGCGGTACACCAGCTCGCCCTCCTCCACGCAGCACGTCAGGAACTTGTTGGAGGAAATGTCCAGCTGGGGGAGGCGCTCCCGGCAGAAGAGATCCCCGGAGGAGCCCTTGGGCGCCAGGACCAGCACGACGTAGTGGTAGGCGGTGTACATGCAGTAGAAGTCCGCGAAGTAGAGGTTGGTGTTGGGGTTGAAGAGGCGCTGGGCCGGGATTTGGAAGCGGTACCGGCCGTAGGGCGAGTCCTGCGGGGGCTGCCCGGTGTTGAACTCGGTGTTGCAGCTGAAGAAGATGCCGTGCAGCATCCCGCTGGTGGGCGAGCCGTGGCTCCCGCTGTTGTCCTTCAGCGACGGCTTCATCACGTTCCCGCAGTGCATCCTGCCACGGGGAGGAGGAGGAGGAGGAAGAGGAGGAGGGGCACAAAGACAGGCAGAGGCAGGGTCAGGGAATGCGCTCTGGCAGCGGGGAGCGTGGGGAATGGGGCTGGGGGTACCTGACGTGCTGGAAATACTCCTTGTGCTGGTTGCGGTAGAAGACGGAGAAGCGCAGCATGCGGCCGGCGATCAGCTCCGCTTTCTCCTGCAGCTGGGCCAGGTGCTCCTTGGCGTAGTCTGGGGAACAGGCGCGGGGGCATCAGGGCGTCTCCATCCCCCTGCAGCAGCCCTTCCCTGCCCGCAGCTCCCCGCACCTCCTGCCTCCCACTCATCAGCTGCCGCTCCAACCGGCCCGGCTTGTGCCAGCTCCCGGCATCGCCCCCGTCCTCCTCCGGGCTCCCAGCTCCCAGCGTTTCCCCCCCATCTTCCCGGAACCGGCCTCATCCTCTCTCCGTGCTCGTGGCTCCCGGCATCACCCCCGATCTCCCCTGGCGGCTCCCAGCACTGACCCTGCTCTTGCTCCCAGCTCCTGGGACCGTCCCTGCTCTCCCTCCCTGCTCCCAACTCCGGGCATCGTCCCCGTCCTTCCTCTCAGCTCCAGGCATTGCCCTCTTCCCCCTTCCATCTCGCAGCTCCAGGCGTTAACTCCGTCCTCCCTCCTGGCTCCTAACTCCGGGCATCGCCCCTGCCCTGCATCGCCTCCATCCTCCTCCCAGCCCCCGGGATCGCCCCCAGCCCCCGTCCCAGCTCCTGACTCCAGGCATCAAATCCCGTCCTCCCTCCCGGCTCCCAGCATCGCCCCCGTCCTCCTCTCAGCTCTCGGCTCCTGGGATCGCCCCCGTCCTCCCTCCGGCCTCCCGGGATCGCCCCCATCCTCCCTCCGGCCTCCTGGGATCGCCCCCATCCGCTCTCTGACCTCTTGGGATCGCCCCCATCCTCTCTCCGACCTCCCGGGATCGCCCCCATCCTCTCTCCGACCTCCCGGGAACGCCCCCTCCTCCCTTCCCGGCTCCGGGCCGCTCCGGTCCCGCTCACCCCCGGTGCAGAACTCCACGGTCTCGCTCCAGCCGGACACCAGGTACTCGCCGTCGCTCTGTTTGACCGCCGTCTGCACGGCCACGCTGTACTCGGTGCGGGGGCTCAGGAACCAGTGGCCCCGCACCGTCATGGGCAGCGGCACCGCCTTGGCCACCAGCTTGGTGGGGACATCCTGCGCCGAGCGGCGAGGGTCAGGCGGGGCAGCATCTCACCCCCCCCGCACCCCAAAATATCCACTGAGACCACCCCCCTCCCAAAAACACCGTGTCGGGCTGTATCCCCACAGCGTTCCCCCGCCCCTGTCCCCAAACAGGTCCCTGCTGCCATGGGGACACGGGGGTCTGTCCCCAGGGTGGGGGGTGGTCTCGGGGACCCCGCGCTCCCGGTGGCAGCCCGCGGTGTCAATAGGCCACGGAGCAGCTCCGCAGTGCAGAGCCGTTTCTGTGGCAACGGCGGATGCTGAAGTCGGGAGATAGAGGGGAAAAAAAAATATCCCACACCCCCCCCACCCCCCCACCCCTTATTATTGGGGAGGAGAGGAGAGAAAAAAAAAATAACGTTAAACATTAAATAGCATCACCGTGGCAACGGCGCTGCTAAAAACGGCCCGAATTAGTGACTCGCAGCGCGGGGAGGGGGAGCAGGAGCAGCTCAGCTCCCCCGCGAGGGCTCAGCGGGGTCCCGCACCCCCCCATCCCCATCCCAGTCCCCTCCGCCGGCGCGTCCCGTCAAGGGAATGACCCAAATTCAGCACTAGAGAGGGCTAAAAACCAGTTCCTCCCTCCCGAGCCCATCTCTTCTCCCCCGGGCAGGGGGTCCCGCGTCCTCCCCCGGGCTCACCCGGTGCTTGAACTTGTTGGAATTCTTGTTCTCCTTCTTGTTGAGGTCGATGAAGTAGTGGGTGACCCTCTCCAGGTCCCCCTTCTCCATAGCCCAGGAGATGCGGAAGGAATCGCAGGTGATGTTGTTGATCTCGATGTTCTTGGGGGTGGAGAGCAGCTCCATGGCCGGAGGGGCTGAGCTCCTGCGGGGGGCACAGCGCGGGGGGGGTTTTTTTGGGTTTTTTTTTTTTTGGGGGGTGCCGAGCCCCCTCTCTGGCTGCCCACGTCGGCAGCTGCCAAGGCCGCCCGCGGCGGAGCAGATGGCACCGGGGTGGAAAAGCGGCCGGGAGCCAGGAATAGGCGGCGCAGGCAGGAGCAGGCAGCGGGACGCCGGGAACAAGCCCGGTCGGGTGCGGGGGCCCCGGCCGCTCCCCCGGGTGCCGCGGGGCCCCGGCGCGACGCCAGCGGGCGTTTCGGGGTTTGCTCAACACCGGGTGGGGAAAGAAAAACAAGGGGAGAGTCGAGGGAGTTGCTGGGAGAGGGGAGGGTTGGGACGCAAGGCACTGGAAAAGCTGGATCCGCCTTTGCCCCGGCCCGTGCCTCAGTTTCCCTGCGCTCCAGGAAGGCGCTCCGGGGGGGTGGGCGATGCCGGCGGAGGCGGCGGGGGGGACACACGGAGTCACACATCCACGCGGGGTGCTCCGATGGGGTGGGGGGGCTGCAGGAGAGGGTGCCCCCCACCCTTCACCCCGGGTTTGTGCGGGGGCAGCCGTGCCACCGCCACCCCCTCCCCGCTCCCCGTGTGCCCACGGCCACCCACGCCGGGCTCAGCCGTGTGTGCCCCTGTCACTCGGCGCCCACGGCCACCCACGGCCACCCACGGCCACCCACGGCCACCCACGGCCACGTGTCCCCCCCATCTGCGCAGCCCCCCAGCCCCTCCTCCTGCACCCCCCAAGCCGCTGTCCCTCCGCCCCTCAAAGCCCTCGGGCACGGCAGAAGGTCACCTCGCTGGGGACAAGGTGCCACCACCTCTCTGCCCCGTTCCCGTGCCCGGCGGTGGCGCAGGAAAATCCCGCACCGGGATTGTTCCAGCTGGATCGTGTCACCGTGTCCCCCGCGTCCCCAAACACCTCAGGCTGCCCGAACAACCCTCAGCCACGCCGCGACCCCCGCGTCCCCCCGCCCGCCCCCCGAGCATCCCTCAGCGATGCCGTGCGGGGATGTCGCCTCAACGCCAGCGGGATTTCGTTTTGGTGGCCGCTCCGGTGTCACCGGTGCCGGTGAGGCCCTTACCTGGCCGCGCCGGGGGGCTGCCTGGAGGCGCGGGGATGCCGGTGGAGCGGCAGGGCAGGAGATGGGGAAGGAGGGCAGGACAGAGAGCCCCGGCGGGGCTGATCCCAGCGGGAAGGACGGAGGATGCCGGAGGGATCGCGGTGGTGGTGGTACCCGGCGATGATGCCGCGTCGCTGCCTGCGGCTGATGCGACTGGGATCCTCCCAGCCAGCTCGGAAATAGCAAACACCCTCCAGAGGAGGGAGAGAAGGGAGAAAAAAAAAAAAAAAAAAAAAAAAAAAAAAAGAGAGAAGGGAAAAATAGATATCCAAGGAGCTGGGAGAGAAGGGGGAGGAAGGAAAAACCTCCCGGTTCTGCCAATGGGATGGAGGGATGCGTGCGGCGTCAGGTGATGGAGGCAGAGTGGGATGTGGGTGCAGATTGGGGGTGGGTGGTGGGCATGCTCTGCCTGCTCCCCCTATTTTTGGGGTCGGGGAGGGGGTTGTCCCGGTTGTGCCGCTTGCGGGACAATGGGAACATCCCCTCCCGGCCCCAAAAATGGGACGGATGAGGTGCGTGGGAATGCTGGTACCCACACAGGACCCCCGCGGGAATGGGGGTGCAAGAGCCCGAGGGGGGCGGACGGACGGACGGACTTTTTGGTTTGCACGTAGTGAGCACCCTTCTGGGAGGGACAAAGCTTTTTAGGGGTGGGCGGGTGGGAGAGCACCCCAAAAACCTCATTGCCCCCCAAATTTCTGCGAGGGGGTGTCCACGCATGAACTTCCTTTGTGGGAGTGCTGGCTGGCTGTGGGGATGCAGAGGACCCTGACTGCACTGCAGGAATCCCGTGAGGGTCTTAAATCAAGGGCTGAATGACCCCCCCCAAAAATGTCCCCTCAGCGCTGTCCCCGGTGCCCAGTCCGGAGAACCGGGCACCGCCCGTTACAAAGATGGCGCCGCCGCCTTCACGAAGCGTTGGGCAATGCCAACCACAAAGATGGCGGCCCATTGCCATGCCCGCCGTGCCCTCAGCAAATATGGCGGCGGCGGCGTCGCCCCAGGAAAGGCGCGCCGTGCGTGACGCATGCGCGGTGCGGGCGGCGAGCCCGTGGCTGCCCGGGCAGGGTAAGGGGCGGCGTGGCGGGGGAGGCGGGAGGGGTTTTGGGGGGTCCAGGGGGTCCTGAGGGGTGCGGGGAGGGGGATGAGACCCCTGGGGAGTGGGGGGAGAGTGGGACCTGGTTGGGGGTGTGTAGGGGGGTGAGAATGCTGGGGAGAGGGGTGAGAGTGGGTAAAGGGGGACAAGGCGGGGGCTGAGACGCCGGGGGAGGGGGCGCAGGGGGGCCCGGGGGGGTCTGAGGCCCGTGAGGAGGGGGCTGCGAGCGGGGTCTGGGGGGTGCGAGTGGGAAATGGGGGTCTGAGCCCCTGGGGAGGGGGGGAAAGGGGGTCCTGAGGGGAACGGGGTGGGGCTGAGACCCTTTGGGAGGGGGGGAGCAGAGCGATGGTGGGGGCTGAGACCCCTGGGGAGGGGGAGACAAAGGGGTCCCGTTTGGGGGCGGGGGGAGGGGGGGGCTGAGAAAGCTGGGGGAGGGGGGGCACGAGTGAATCCTGGAGTGTGCAGGGGGGGGGACGCGACCCCTCAGGGGGAGGGGGCTACACCTGGACCCTCTTTGGGGGGTTCATTATTGGGGTGGGTGAGTGACCGAGTTTGGGGGTGCAGGACCCCCCCCCCCCCCCGCCACCCGGGGTGTCCCTGAGAGTGAATCCTGCAGTGTGCAGGGGGGGGGGACACGACCCCTGAAGGGGAGGGGGCTACACCTGGACCCTCTTTAGGGGGTGCAGGGGGTTTATTATTGGGGTGGGTGAGTGACCGAGCTCGGTTTGGGGGTGCAGGACCCCCCCCCACCCGGGGGGTCCCTGAGAGTGAATCCTGCAGTGTGCAGGGGGGGGGACACGACCCCTGAAGGGGAGGGGGCTACACCTGGACCCTCTTTGGGGGGTTCATTATTGGGGTGGGTGTGTGACCGAGCCCTGTTCGGGGGTGCAGGACCCCCCCCTCCCGCCACCCGGGGGGTCCCTGAGAGTGAATCCTGGAGTGTGCAGGGGGGGGGGACACGACCCCTGAAGGGGAGGGGGCTACACCTGGACCCTCTTGGTTATTGGGGTGGGTGAGTGACCGAGTTTGGGGGTGCAGGACCCCCCCACCCGGGGTGTCCCTGAGAGTGAATCCTGGAGTGTGCGGGGGGCGGGGGGGGGGGGGGGCAACACGACCCCTGAAGGGGAGGGGGCTACACCTGGACCCTCTTTGGGGGGTGCAGGGGGTTTATTATTGGGGTGGGTGTGTGACCGAGCCCTGTTTGGGGGTGCAGGACCCCGCCCCCCCCCGCCACCCGGGGGGTCCCTGAGAGTGAATCCTGGAGTGTGCAGGGGGGGGGGGGACACGACCCCTGAAGGGGAGGGGGCTACACCTGGACCCTCTTTGGGGGGTTGGTTATTGGGGTGGGTGAGTGACCGAGTTTGGGGGTGCAGGACCCCCCCCCACCCGCCACCCGGGGGGTCCCTGAGAGTGAATCCTGCAGTGTGCAGGGGGGGGGACACGACCCCTCAGGGGGAGGGGGCTACACCTGGACCCTCTTGGTTATTGGGGTGGGTGTGTGACCGAGTTTGGGGGTGCAGGACCCCCCCCCCCCCGACCCGGGGTGTCCCTGAGCGTGTCCCCTCCCTGCAGGATGGCCGAGGGGGGCTCTGGCAGCTCCGGCTCCCCGGGCAGCCTCCGGCCGGGGCTCCCGGGGGCTCGGGGGGTGCTGGGCAGACGCCCCGCGGCCCCCCCGCTCAGCCCGGGCCGCCTGCCCTCCATCCGCTCCCGGGACCTCACCCTGGGGGGCGTCAAGAAGGTGAGAGCACACCCCCCCCCCCCACCCCGACCCCTCCCCAAATCACCTGTGAAAAACGCCATTCACGTGTGATGTAACATTTGTAAGTTTAATAAAAGTAAAAGAATAAAATAAGTAAATAATAATAAAAAATAATAATAACAATTAAATAAATGTAATATATTTATTAAAATAATAAATATATTATAATAATATATATTATATTAAATAATAAATATAGTATTATAGTATATATTTTATATTATATAATAGATAATTATTATAATTATACATTATATATATTGTATATAACATATAATAATAAATAAAAACAATAATAATAGCAACAAAAATAAATATAATATATTTATTAAAATAATAATGTAATATATAATAATTAAATAAAAAAATAATAATAAAAATAATAATAAAAAAGTGAAATAAAATAGACAATAAGGAGAAAAAAAACAACCAAAGCTCTTTTCGGCCGAGGTGCTGATACCAACAAGATCAGCAGCTCGTCTCTTTTCACATCCTTTGTTTTAAGGACTTCTGTGTTACATATTTAAATGAGCTAATGCATGATTCAAATATTCATTTTTGGTTTCAAGACTTCCCTTAATTACAGTTTTTCTATGTGGCCTTGCTAAGTCTAGATAGAGGTAGTAAATCTCTCTTCTTCAACAAGGCTCAGTTGTTCCTTATCTTCAGGAATTCCAGCTGGCCCTCCTGTCTTCTATCTCTTTGAGGAATTAAAAAAAAAAAAAACAAACAACAATCCCATCTCTACTTTGTTACAATCTAAGAATATTTATCTATCACAATTTTTAAAAATTCTAATAATAAAAAAAAAAAACATGCAATACAACCTTCCCATATTACACATAAAGCAATCTGCTCGTTATATGCGAACAGCCAACTCCGAAATGTGCATTTATAACACCCCCAATGTCCTTCCCCGGGCTGGGGGTGGGTGCTGAGGGACCCTGGGGTGGGGAAGGGGGGGAGAGGGGATGTTTTGGGAATGACTTTTTTCCTCTCTCTCTCTCGGTGCCCACAGAAAACCTTCACCCCCAACATCATCAGCAGGAAGATCAAGGAGGAGTGAGTGAATTGTTTGCAGGAGGGGCAGGGGTGGATCTGCCAGCAGTGGGGAGGTCCCCGGGGGTAAAAAAGGGGGAGATTTGGGGTCTGGAGCGTCTCTCTGAGGAGGAGAGACTGAGGGGATTGGGCCTGGCTGGTCTGGAGAAGGGAGGAGTGAGAGAGGAGCTCCTTGACCCATGTAAATATCCCCAACATCTATGGAAACCTCTCACATCTCCATATAAATCTCCCCAAACTTGCATGGAAATCTCTCAAATTATAAATAATATATATTACATATATATATATATATATATATATATATATATGTAAATATTCCAATAATATATATTATGATGTGTATGTATATACACATATATATATAAATATTCCAAATATCCACGGAAACATCTCAGTTGCCCATCTAAACATCCCCAAAACATCCCCACAAAACATCTCTGGGTGATGCCCAAGAGTTCCCTTCCAAAAACCCCGGGTGCTGGGAGGGGCAGGGGGCAGGGCAGGGCTGGGCAGGGGGCTGGGGTCTGGGCTGGGGGCTCGGCTGGGGGCAGGGCTGGGGGCAGGGCTGGGGGCAGGGCTGGGGGCAGGGGGCAGGGCTGGGGGCTGGGCTGGGGGCAGGGGGCAGGGCTGGGGGCTCGGCTGGGGGCAGGGGGCAGGGCTGGGGACGGGGCAGGGGGCAGGGCTGGGGGCTGGGCTGGGGGCTGGGCTGGGCTGGGGACTGGGCTGGGCTGGGGGCACAGGGCAGGGGGCTGGGCTGGGGGCAGGGGTCTGGGGGCAGGGGGCTGGGCTGGGGGCACAGGGCAGGGGGCTGGGCTGGGGGCAGGGGGCTGGGGGCAGGGGGCTGGGCTGGGGGCACAGGGCAGGGGGCTGGGCTGGGGGCACAGGGCAGGGGTCTGGGCTGGGGGCTGGGGGCAGGGCAGGGGGCTGTGCCGGGCAGGGGGCTGGGCTGGGGGCACAGGGCAGGGGGCTGGGCTGGGGGCAGGGGTCTGGGGGCAGGGGGCTGGGCTGGGGGCAGGGCAGGGGGCTGGGCTGGGGGCAGGGGGCTGGGGGCAGGGGGCTGGGCTGGGGGCACAGGGCAGGGGTCTGGGCTGGGGGCTGGGGGCAGGGCAGGGGGCTGTGCCGGGCAGGGGGCAGGGGGCTGGGCAGGGGGCTGGGGGCAGGGCTGGGGGCAGGGGGCTGGGCAGGGGCCGGTGTGGCAGCCCCTGCCCCGCAGGCCCCGCGAGGATGTGACGGTCAAGAAGGAGAAGAAGGAGCGGGAGCGGCAGCGGGATGGGCACGGCCGGGGCCGGGGCCGGCCCGAGGTCATCCAGTCCCACTCCATCTTCGAGCAGGGCCCCGCTGAAATGATGAAGAAGAAAGGTGAGGGGAGCTGCCCTCGGGGATTTTTTTTATTTTTTGGGGAGGGGTGGGGTCCCACCTGGAGTGACCCTGGGCTGCTCCTGTGCCCCACCCGCAGCAGGCTCCTGGGACAAGAGCGTGGACATGTCCGACTTCGGCCCTTCCCACATCATCAACATCAAGAAGGAGAAGCGGGAGACGGACGAGGAGACCAAGCAGATCCTGCGGATGCTGCAGAAGGACGATGTCAGTGGGCCTGGAACGGGGGGGTGGCTTTGGTGCCCCTGGCATGGTGCTGAGTGTCCCCTGTGCCACTGGGGTGGTGCTGAGTGTCCCCTGTGCCTTCAGGGATGGTGCTGAGTGTCCTCTGGGACTTTGGGGTGGTGCTGAGTGTCCCTTGTGCCACTGGGATGGTGCTGAGTGTCCCTTGTGCCAGCAGGGCCATGCTGAGTGTCACCTGTGCCACTGGGATGGTGCTGAGTGTCCTCTGGGACTTTGGGGTGGTGCTGTGTCCCCTGTGCTACTGGGATGGTGCTGAGTGTCCCTTATGCCATTGGGGTGGTGCTGAGTGTCCCCTTGTACCACCAGGCAGTGCTGAGTGTCCCCTGTGCCACCAGGGCGGTGCTGAGTGTCCCTTGTGCCACTGGGATGGTGCTGCGTGTCCCCTGTGCCACTGGGATGGTGCTGATTGTCCTCTGGGACTTTGGGGTGGTGCTGAGTGTCCCCTATGCCACCAAGGCAGTGCTGAGTGTCCCCTGTGCCAGCAGGGCCGTGCTGAATGTCCCCTGTGGCACCAGGGTGGTGCTGAGTGTCCCCTGTGCCAGCAGGGCGGTGCTGAGTGTCCCCTGTGCTACTGGGATGGTGCTGAGTGTCCCTTATGCCATTGGGGTGGTGCTGAGTGTCCCATTGTACCACCAGGCAGTGCTGAGTGTCCCCTGTGCCACCAGGGCGGTGCTGAGTGTCCTCTGTGACTTCGGGGCGGTGCTGAGTGTCCCCTGTGCCACTGGGGTGGAGCTGAGTGTCCCCTGTGGCACTAGAGCAGTGCTGAGTGTCCCCTGTGCACCAGGGCAGTGCTGAGTGTCCCTTGTGCCTTTGGGGCACTGCTGAGTGTCACCTGTGCCACAGGGGCGGTGCTGAGTGTCCCCTGTGCCACTGGGATGGTGCTGAGTGTCCCCTGTGCCACCAGGGCGGTGCTGAATGTCCCCTGTGCCACCAGGGTGGTGCTGAGTGTCCCTTGTGCCTTCAGGGCAGTGCTGAGTGTCCCCTATGCCACAGGGGCGGTGCTGAGCGTCCCCTGTGTCACCAGGGCACTGCTGATTGTCCCTTGCACCTTCGGGGTGATGCTGAGTGTCCCCTGTGCCACCAGGGCGGTGCTGAATGTCCCCTGTGCCAGCAGGGCGGTGCTGACTCTCCCCTGTGCCACGAGGGATGGTGCTGAATGTCCCCTGTGCCAGCAGGGCAGTGCTGAGTGTCCCCTGTGACTTCGGGGCACTGCTGAGTGTCCCTTGTGCCACCAGGGCAATGCTGAATGTCCCCTGTGCCTTCAGGGCACTGCTGAGCGTCCCCTGGCTGTCCCCACAGTTCCTGGATGACCCGGGGCTGAAGAACGACATCCGGAACAAGCCGGTGCAGCTGCCCCTGGCCCACTCGGGGTGGCTCTTCAAGGAGGAGGCGGCCGAGCAGGAGGACAGCCAGCCCTGGCTGCCCGGCTCCAAGGAGGAGAAGATGGAGCTGGACCCGCCAGCGGTGAAAGGTGGGCTGGGCTGGGCTGGGCTGGGCTGGGCTGGGCTGGACTGTGCTGTGCTGGGCTGGGCTGGACTGGGCTGGGTTGGGCTGAACTGGGTTGGGGCTGGACTGGGCTGGGCTGGGCTGGACTGGGCTGGACTGGACTGGGCTGGGTTGGGCTGAACTGGGTTGGGGCTGGACTGGGCTGGGCTGGGCTGGACTGGGCTGGACTGGGCTGGGCTGGGCTATGCTAGACTGGGCTGGACTGGGCTGGGCTGGGCTGGGCTGGACTGGGCTGGGTTGGGCTGAACTGGGTTGGGGCTGGACTGGGCTGGGCTGGGCTGGACTGGGCTGGACTGGACTGTGCTAGACTGGGCTGGACTGGACTGGACTGGGCTGGGCTGGGCTGTGCTGGACTGGGCTGGACTGGGCTGGGTTGGGCTGAACTGGGTTGGGGCTGGACTGGGCTGTGCTAGACTGGGCTGGACTGGGCTGGGCTGGACTGGGCTGGGTTGGGGACACAGCGGGAACAAAGCTGGGGAGGTGTTTGTCCCCCGTGCCCACGCAGCCCCTCTGCAGTGAAGGAAGAGCCGTGTGAGGAGGAGCCCAAGGCGGCCCAGCCCCAGGGGCCGCCCGGCTTTCCCCGGGACGTGTCGGCGGCCGAGCTGCTGCAGCGGCTGAGCCTGGCGGCCGAGGAGGAGCTGGTGTTCCTGCAGCTCCCCGACACCCTGCCCGGGCAGCCCCCCACCCACGACTCCAAACCCATCAAATCCGAGCTGCACAACGAGGACGGGCAGGTGGTGGTGGTGAAGCAGGAGAAGAGCCAGGTGGGGGGGCTCGGTGGGTGGGATCCCCTCCCCTCCTGTGGTGCCGTCTCCCCCAGGCCCGTGAGGATGTTTCCCCCCATCCCGTGATGGCCTTTCCAGCCCAGCCTGTGATGTCCCCTACATCCCATGGTGCCTCTCACCCATCCCATGGTGTCATCCCCATGTGCTGTGGTGTCCTTTCCCCTCCAAACCTCTGCTGTTCCCTCATCCCATGGTGCTATCCCCCCCCAGTCCTGTGGGGTGACCCCAATCCCATGGGCTGATCCCAATCCTGTGGGTTGATCCCAGTCTTGTGTCGTGATCCCAGTCCCATGGGGTGATCCCAGTCCCGTGGGGTGATCCCAGTCCCATGGGGTGATCCCAGTCCCATGGGGTGATCCCAGTCCCGTGGGGTGATCCCAGTCCCATGGGGTGATCCCAGTCCCGTGGGGTGATCCCAGTCCCGTGGGGTGGTCCCAGTCTTGTGGGGTGGTCCCAGTCCCGTGAGGTGATCCCAGTCCCATGAGGTGATCCCAGTCCCATGGGGTGGTCCCAGTCCCGTGGGGTGATCCCAGTCCCATGGGATGATCCCAGTCCCGTGGGGTTATCCCAGTGCCATGGGGTGATCCCAATCCCATGCTGTGATCCCAGTCCCGTGGGGTGGTCCCAGTCCCGTGGGGTGATCCCAATCCCATGGGGTGATCCCAGTCCCATGGGGTGATCCCAGTCCCGTGGGGTGATCCCAGTGCCGCTGTGCCGTGGCAGGAGGCGAAGCAGGCAGAGAACACCTGCACCCTGGCCGACCTCCCCGAGGGGCAGGTGGGGAAACTGCTCATCCGAAAGTCGGGAAAAGTGCAGCTGGTGCTGGGCAAGGTGACCCTGGACGTGACCATGGGCACCCCCTGCTCCTTCCTGCAGGTAAGGAAGGGACACTGGGACTGGATTTGGGGGGGATTCACCCCAAAATAGCCCCCCAAGGGGGTGGTGCTGGCTCTTGGGCACCCCTTCCCTGCGGTAACGGTGGGGAAGGGTCCTGCTGGTCCCCTCTGGGGACATCTCCAGGCTCATCTCCCAGGGATTCCTGTGGCTTTGGGCTGCTCCCAGGAGTGTTTCTCCCCCCTGGAACAGGAGCTGGTGTCCGTCGGCATCGGGGACAACCGGACGGGCGAGATGATGGTGCTGGGCCACGTGCGGCACAAGCTGGTCTGCTCCCCGGACTTCGAGGCGCTCCTGGAGCACCGGCACCGGTAGCTGAGGGGGTCCCTGCCCCCCCTCCAGCCCCTGGGAACGGACCCTCAGCCCCTCCAGATGTGCCTTTGGGACGTGGGGAAGGGGCTGGTGCAGGTGTGGGCGCAGAGCCAGCTCCCACCTCCTTCCAGCCCCGTGGGGCTGTGTCCCCCAAAGCGGCGGCTTCCCCCCAGTGCCAAACGGGGATCTCGGGATGCGTGGGGCCCTGGTGTGTCCCCCCAGCTCTGTGGACACGCTGCTGGGAGCAGGACACAGGTCCTGGGGGAAAAACCTGGAATAAAACCTCTTTTTCCCCCCCGTGTGTGGGGCTGCTCAGTCTTGTTGTGTCGCCTCTGCTGAGCCCTGCGAGGGACCCTGGGCATGGCTGCAGCGGGTGGGTGGCAGTGGGTGACCCCCACCCTGTCCTGGGGGGCTCCCTGGATGCCACCAGCCCCTGGGCAGGGAGCAGGGATGGAGGGCACCAACCACCTGGGCAGAGCAGGGCCGCTCTCACGTTGATCTCCCACCCCATCCCATCTTAAATTCCGCTGTTCCCACCCCGTCTTAACCCTCCCCACATCTGGCCTTACCCTCCCAATTCCATATGATCCCCCAGAACTCCTGCCCCATCACACCCCCTCCTCCCCATCCCATATTACCCCTGCTTCCCACCCCATTCCATCCTGCCCCCATTCCATCCTGCCCTCATCCAGACCCCCCGAATTCCATCCTAACCCTCTCCTGCCCTTCCCATCGTACCCCCATTCCCTTCCCATCCCATTTTACCCCCCAAATTCCATCCCAACCCTCTCCTGCCCATCCCATCGTACCCCCGTTCCCTTCCCATCCCATTTCACCCCCCGAATTCCATCTTAACCCTCGCCTGCCCGTCCCATTTTACCCCCCAATCCCATATTATCCCCCCCCCACCCCACCCCTTCTCTTCCCGCCATCGCAGCTTCCTCCCCTCCCATCATGCCCGCGCCCTATTTTGCATAGCCACGCCCACTCCCCATTTAACCACGCCCCACCCGCATTCCCGCCTTCTCCTCCTTCAACCCCGACGCCCCCTCCGCCAGGGGGCGCGCGCGGCACGGGCGTGTCCTCGGGAGCCGCCCAATCAGCGCCGCCTCCGCGTGGGGGGGCGGGGCCGCGCCTGCGCGCGGGGCGGTGGCGGCGGCGTGGCCGCGGCTCCGGGCGCGCCTCGACGGGGCTGCCATGGACCCGCCGCGGCCCTTCCGCCCGCCCAGGCCCGGGCCCGGCACCGCCACCGGCACCGCCGTCCCCGTGGCGCGGGGACTCCGCGGGCTCGCGGCCTTCTCCCCTCGCCTGCCTTCTCCAAGTCCCGCCCAGCCCCGACCCCCGTCGTCGTCGCCGTTTCCCGCGCTGTTCCGCGGGCTGGGCCTGGGTGAGCGGCCTCTGGAGAGGCCCCTCGGTAGGTGCCGGTGCAGAGGGGCTGGGGGTGGAGCCCCCGTTGCCCGGCTCACGGTGCCCCTGCTCCCGCAGGTCGGGGCGGTGCTGGCGATGGGAAGTCTCCGGCTCCTCCCGGCCCGGTGCAGCAGAAGGAGGAGGAGGAGGAGGAGGAGAAAGGGGCAGCGCTGCCGGCGCTCCCCACGCGTGGGCAGTGAGTCCCCCACACCCCTAAACCCTCAGTGCCCACCCTCCTCTGGGTCCTCCTTCTTCATCATCCCTGTTGCTCCAGTCCCCTTCTATCTTCTGTCCCCGTTCCTTCTCCCCTCTGCCTCCCCCTGCCCCACATGTCTGCCCTATTCCCTTATTCCCTCTGTCTTCCCCACCTCCTCTTTCCCTCCTATCCCTGATATCCCAAAACCTGTTTCGAGCCCCCGGGCTGCTGTGGGGGCAGGAGAAGGGGGATTTAGGGGGGAGGTCAGTGTCATCACTGGGGGGTTTGCAGCCAGGCCACCCCCAGGATGTCCCCAGCCCGTGCCAGGGCTCACCCCAGCCCCTCCCTGGGGATCTCAGGATCCTCTGGAAAGGCCGAGGGGACGCGCTGCCCACCCAGCCTGGAAGAGCTGCCGCCGCCGCTGCTGTGCCTGCCCCGTGCCCACCCAGCCCCCTGCCCAGCCCAGAGACCCCCCCAGCCGCTGCCAGGCCGTAAGTGACGCCCCCCCCCAGCCCAGCCCCGTGTTTTGGGGGTCGGGGTGCTGCTGGGTGGCTGCTGAGCCCCTCTCTGGCCCTGGCAGGGCGCAGGGCACCAAGCCGGTGACGAAGGGAGCCGCTGTCGCCTTGGGGCTGAACTTTGTCAAGATCCACTGCCAGAACGAAGCTGTCTACCAGTACCACGTCACCTTCAGGTGATCATGGGGGGCCGGGGTCCCCCCACAGGCCCTCGAGGATCCCCCCCCCAGCCCCTCGAGGGTCCCCCCCACAGCCCCTCAAAGGTCCCCCCCCAGCCCCTCGAGGGTCCCCCCCAGCCCCTCGAGGGTCCCCACAGCCCCTCGAGGGTCCCCACAGCCCCTCGAGGGTCCCCCACAGCCCCTCGAGGATCCCCCACAGCCCTTTGAGGGTCCCCCACAGCCCCTCGAGGGTCCCCCCCCCAGCCCCTGGAGGGTCCCCCCCAGCCTCTCGAGGGTCCCCCCCAGCCTCTCGAGGGTCCCCCCAGCCCCTTGAGGGTCCCCCCCAGCCTCTTGAGGGTCCCCCCAGCCCCTCGAGGGTCCCCCCCCAGCTCCTTGAGGGTCCCCCCCAGCCCCTTGAGGGTCCCCCCCAGCCCCTTGAGGGTCCCCCCAGCCCCTCGAGGGTCCCCTCCACAGCCCCTGGAGGGTCCCCCCCAGCCCCTCAAGGGTCCCTCCCAGCCCCTCGAGGGTCCCCCCCCCAAGCCCCTCGAGGGTTCCCCCACAGAGCCCCTCAAAGGTCCCCCCCTAGCCCCTCGAGGATCCCCCCCCAGCCCCTCGAGGATCCCCCCCAGCCCCTCGAGGGTCCCCCCCAGCCCCTCGGGGATTCCCCAAAGCCCCTCAAAGGTCCCCCCCAGCCCCTCGAGGGTCCCCCCCCAGCCCCTCAGGGATCTCCCCAGCCCTTCAAGGATCCCCCCCAGCCCCTCGAGGGTCCCCCACAGCCCCCCGAAGGTCCCCCCCAGCCCCTCGAGGGTGCCCCCCAGCCCCCCGAGGTTGGGGTGTCCCCAGGCAGAACCCTCTGTGTCCCTCCTGCTGTCGGAGCGGCCCCGGCGCAACAAAGAGCTCCGGGTTTTCACCTTCAGGGGGATTTTTGGGGGGCTGAACGAGGTCTGGGGTGGGGTGGGGGTGGTGCAGAGAAGGCAGAAAAGCCCCTGTGTGCCCCCAGCCCCGAGGTGGAGTGCAGGGGGGCCCGCGTTGCCATGCTGAAGGAGCAGCACGGCGTCACCGGGGACGTGATGGCCTTCGACGGCTCCATCCTCTTCCTGCCCATCCAGATCCCCAAGGTAAAGGCTGGTGGTGGGGGGGTCTCACCCCATTTGGGGGTACAGGGGTGCCCCTCTTTTGGGTGGGAGAACCCCCTCTGGCCCTGCCAAAGGTCAGCCTGAAGGCTCGGAGGAAGGACAACGGGGAGGAGGTTTCCATCAACATCCAGATGACCAAAATCCTGGAGCCCAGCTCGGATCTCTGCATCCCTTTTTACAACGTGGTCTTCCGCAGGTGAGAGACCGAGGGGACCCTCCCCTGAGCTCCAGGGAGGAGATCCCCTTCCTCCTCCTTCCTGCCACTCCTCATCCAGTCCTACTTTTCCTGCTTTTCCTTCCTCAGGGTGATGAAAATCCTGAACATGAGCCTGGTCGGGAGACATTTCTTTGAGCCTGCCCAGGCCACCACCCTGCAGAAATACAGGTGGGTGCTGGCACCTCCCTTCCCACGGGATCATCCCCGTTTCCCCGGCAACCTGGGAGTTGGGGGAGTTTTCCAGGGTCAGCCTGACTTTGTGGTGGCAGCTGGGAGCTGGGGAATGAATCCCTGAGCCTTGGGGTTAATTAACCCAGGCCTCTTTCTCCCGGGACACAGCCTCCACATCTGGCCGGGATACGCCGCCAGCATCCGGAGGAAGGACGGGGGGCTCTTCCTCATGGTGGACGCCATCCACAAGATCGTCCGCAGCGAGTCCGTGCTGAGCGTGATGTGAGCGAGGGGGCAAAGACCCCAAAACTTTGGGGGTGAAGCTGCTGCAAGGGGCAGCCAAAACCCCAAAAGCTTTGGGGGCAAGGCTGCTGCAAGGGGCGGTGAAAACCCCAAAGGCTTTGGGGGTGAGGCTGCTGCAAGGGGCAGCCAAAACCCCAAAAGCTTTGGGGGTGAGGCTGCTGCAAGGGGCGGTGAAAACCCCAGAAGCTTTGGGGGTGAAGCTGCTGCAAGGGGCAGCAAAGACCCCAAAAGCTTCAGGGGCGAGGCTGCTGCAAGGGGTGGCAAAGACCCCAAAAGCTATGGGAGTGAGGCCGCTGCAAGGGGCGGCGAAAACCCCAAAAGTTTCGGGGGCAAGGCTGCTGCAAGGGGCGGCGAAAACCCCAAAAGTTTCGGGGGCAAGGCTGCTGCAAGGGACAACGAAAACCCCAGAAGCTTTGGGGGCGAGGCTGCTGCAAGGGGCGGTGAAAACCCCAAAAGCTTTGGGGGTGAAGCTGCTGCAAGGGGTAGCAAAGACCCCAAAACTTTGGGGGTGAAGCTGCTGCAAGGGGCAGCAAAGTCCCCAAAACTTCGGGGGTGAGGCTGCTGCAAGGGACAATGAAAACCCCAAAAGCTTTGGGGGCGAAGCTGCTGCAAGGGGCAGCAAAAACCCCAAAACTTTGTGGGCAAGGCTGCTGCAAGGGGCAGCAAAAACCCCAAAAGCTTCAGGGGTGAGGCTGCTGCAAGGGGCAGCAAAGACCCCAAAAGCTTCAGGGGTGAGGCTGCTGCAAGGGGCAGCAAAGACCCCAAAACTTTGGGGGCGAGGCTGCTGCAAGGGACAGCGAAAACCCCAAAAGCTTCAGGGGCGAGGCTGCTCCAAGGGGTGGCCTAAACCCCAAAAGCTTCAGGGACGAGGCTGCTCCAAGGGGCGGCGAAGACCCCAAAACTTCAGGGGCGAGGCTGCTGCAAGGGATGCTTCACTCTTGGGGTGGGGCTACGGGGAGGGGAGCATCCCGTGCCTCTCCTCTTTTCCCAGGCAAACCATCCACGCCCAGAGCCAGAGGACGTTCCAGGACGAGTGCACCAAGCAGCTGGTGGGCAGCGTGGTGATGACGCGCTACAACAACCGCACCTACCGGGTGGACGACATCGACTGGGACAAGAGCCCCAAGGACACCTTCACGCTGGCCAGCGGCCAGGAGATCAGCTTCGTGGAGTACTACAGGTGAGCACGGGGCCGCTGGGTCGTCCTTGTCGTGGGGGTGGGAAGGGCTCCGTGCCCAGGGCTGAGCTGAGGTGGGGGGAGTGGGAGCAGCAGGGAGGTTGGGGGTTGGGTGTTCTGGAACCCTCCATGGCAGGGCCTGGGTGTTCTGGAACCCCCATGAGTTGGGGGGTGGGTGATCTGGAACCCCCCCACAGGTTGGGGGCTGGGTGTTCTGCAACTCTCATGACAGGGTTGAGTGTTCTGGAACCCTCACAGCAGGGGTTGGGTGTTCTGGAACCCTCACAGCAGGGGTTGGGTGTTCTGGAACCCTCACGGCAGGGGTTGGGTGTTCTGGAACCCCCACGGCAGGTGTTGGGTGTTCTGGAACCCCCCACGGTGGGGGTTGTGTGTTCTGGAACCCTCCATGGCAGGGGTTGGGTGTTCTGGAACACCACAGTGGGGGCTGGGTGTTCTGGAATCCTCCATGGCAGGGAGGTTGGGTGTTTTGGAACCCCCACAGTGGGGTTTGGGTATTCTGGAACCCTCACAGCAGGGGTTGGGTGTCCTGGAACCCTCACGGCAGGGGTTGGGTGTCCTGGAACCCTCATGACAGGGGTTTGGGTGTTCTGGAACCCCCACAGCGGGGGTTGGGTGTTCTGGAACCCCCACAGCAGGGGTTGGGTGTTCTGGAAACCCCCACGGTGGGCTTTGGGTGTTCTGGAACCCCCACAGCAGGGGCTGGATGTTCTGGAACCCCCACGGCAGGGGCTGGGTGTCCTGGAACCCTCATGACAAGGGTTGGGTGTTCTGGAGCCCCCCACGGGTTGTGAGCTGGCTGTTCTGGAACCCTCCATGGCAGGGATTGGGTGTTCTGGAACCCCCATGGGCTGGGGGCTGGGTGTTCTGCCAGTTCCCTTCCAAACCGAAATCCCAGCGTTGTGTTGACGGCGCCGTTTTTTTTTTTCAGCAAGACCCACGGGATCACCATCAGGGAGCTGGAGCAGCCCCTGCTCGTCCACAAGCCCAAGGAGAAGCTGCTGCCTCAGGGGAGGGTGAGCTGGGCTCACGGAGATCCACGGGCTGCTCCGGGCTCCTCCAGCCCCTGGGGAGAGGAGAGGAGAGCAGAGCAGGGATTCCCAGCCCCTGGGGAGAGCAGAGCAGGGATTCCCAGCCCCTGGGGAGAGCAGAGATTCCCAGCCCCTGGGGAGAGGAGAGCAGAGATTCCCAGTCCCTGGGGAGAGCAGAGATTCCCAGCCCCTGGGGAGAGGAGAGCAGAGATTCTGGAACCCCCACGGGATTCCCAGCCCCTGGGGAGAGCAGAGCAGAGATTCCCAGCCCCTGGGGAGGGCAGAGCAGGGATTCCCAGCTCCTGGGGAGGGCAGAGCAGGGATTCCCAGCTCCTGGGGAGAGGAGAGCAGGGATTCCCAGCCCCTGGGGAGAGGAGAGCAGGGATTCCCAACCCCTGGGGAGGGCAGAGCAGGGATTCCCAGCCCCTGGGGAGGGCAGAGCAGGGATTCCCAGCCCCTGGGGAGGGCAGAGCAGAGATTCCCAGCTCCTGGGGAGAGGAGAGCAGGGATTCCCAGCCCCTGGGGAGAGGAGAGCAGAGATTCCCAGCCCCTGGGGAGGGCAGAGCAGGGATTCCCAGCCCCTGGGGAGAGCAGGGATTCCAGTCCCTGGGGAGAGCAGAGCAGGGATTCCCAGCCCCTGGGGAGAGGAGAGCAGAGATTCTGGAACCCCCACGGGATTCCCAGCCCCTGGGGAGAGGAGAGCAGAGATTCTGGAACCCCCACGGGATTCCCAGCCCCTGGGGAGAGCAGAGCAGGGATTCCCAGCCCCTCTGGGAGTGCTGATGGTGCCTGTCCCTCCCTGCAGCGCCAGCTGGACTTGGTGCTGCTGGTGCCAGAGCTCACCTTCCTCACCGGGCTCTCCGACCTCCGGAAGAACAGCCGGATGCTGAAGGTCCAGAGCCTGTCCCACCCCCCTTCATCCCTGCTTTCCCCAGGGTTTGGGAAGCCTCCCTCACCCCCGCTGGCTGTTCCCTGGCTGCAGGAGGTGATGTGGGAGATGGTGCAGAGCCCCCAGCAGCACTACCAGCGCCTCACCGGCCTCCTGCGCCGCATCCGCGACAGCCCGGACGCTTCCCGGGAGCTGGAGCGCTGGGGGCTGCGCCTGGACACGGATATCTACAGGGTAGGGGTTGGGGGGGCTGCAGTGCTCCCAGCCTCACCCCCCAGGGCATGGGGAGGCAGCTCTGGAGATTCCTGCTCTGCCCAGACCCAGGGTCACATCCTGCCCGTGGAGCGCATCAACCTCCGGCACCGCTCCTTCCTGCCCGCCGAGGACGTGGGCTGGCACCGCGAGGTGGCCAAGGAGGCGCCCATCGCCGCGGTGAGCAGCAGCCCCCTCCTCTCTTCTCTCCCTGTTCCTTCTCCTTTCCATCCCCTCTGCCCTATCCCCTTATTCCCTCTGTCCTCCCCATCTCCTCCGTCCCTCCGATCCCTTTATCCCAAAAACTGACTTCCCTCTCCCAGATTTCCCTCTCCCAAACTCCCTGCTGTGCTCTATGTTCCTCTAGGTCCAGCTTCCCTCTCTCAGATTTCCCTCTCCCAAATTCCTCTCTGCTGCAGGTTCCTCTTGGCCTGACTTCCCTCTCCCAGATTTTCCCAAACTCCCTGCTGTGCTCCAGGTTCCTCTTGTCCCAAATTTCCTCTCCCAAATTTCCCTCTCCCAAACTCCCTGCTGCACTCCAGATTCCTCTAGGCTCAGCTTTCCTCTCCCAGATTCCCCTCTGTGCTCCAGGTTTCTCTTGGGCCATTTTCTCTCTCCCAAATTCCCCTCTCCTGCAGGTTCCTCTTAGCCCGACTTCCCTCTCCCAGATTTCCCTCTCCCAAACTCCCTGCTGTGCTCCAGGTTCCTCTAGCTCTGGGGGGAGCTGGGGATGGGTTTTCCTGGAGCGCTGAGCTGCTTCCAGCACGAACCTTTCCCTTGTTTGTGTTGGGTTTGTGCTCCAGCCTGGTTTTTTTGCCAAGGGAGCTGGAGGTGTGTGGCTGTGCTGTCTGCTTTCCCACCTCATCCCAGGGTGGAGGGAGCCTTTCACATGCAGGAGTTGGATGGAATTCCATCCCCATTTCTCTTGGGCTGCTTGCTCTTTCACAGATTCCCCTCTGTGCTCCAGATTTCTCTTCTGGGCCATTTTCCCTCTCCAAATTCCCCTCTGTGCTCCAGATTTCTCTCCTGGGGCATTTTCCCTCTCCCAAATTCCCCTCTGTGCTCCAGATTTCTCTCCTGGGGCATTTTCCCTCTCCCAAATTCCCCTCTGTGCTCCAGATTTCTCTCCTGGGGCATTTTCCCTCTCCCAAATTCCCCTCTGTGCTCCAGATTTCTCTGGGCCATTTTCTCTCTCCCAAATTCCCCTCTCTGCTGCAGGCTCCTCTTGGCCCAAATTTCCTCTCCCAGATTTTCCTCTCCCAAACTCCCTGCTGCGCTCCAGGTTCCTCTTGGCCCAAATTTCTTCTCCCAGATTCCCCTCTGTGCTCCAGGTTTCTCTTGGCCTGAGTTCCCTCTCCAAGATTTCCCTCTCCCAAACTCCCTGCTGCACTCCAGATTCTCTTGGCCCAAATTTCCTCTCCCAAATTTCCCTCTCCCAAACTCCCTGCTGCACTCCAGGTTCCTCTTGGCCTGACTTTCCTCTCCCAGATTCCCCTCTGTGCTCCAGATTTCTCTTGGGCCATTTTCCCTCTCCCAAATTCCCCTCTCTGCTGCAGATTCCTCTTGGCCTGAGTTCCTTCTCCCAAATTCCCCTCTCCTGCAGGTTCTTCTAGGCCCAGCTTTCCTCTCCCAGATTTCCCTCTCCCAAACTTCCTGCTTCACTCCAGGTTCCCCTAGGCCCAGCTTTCCTCTCCCAGATTCCCCTCTGTGCTCCAGGTTTCTCTTGGGCCATTTTCTCTCTCCCAAATTCCCCTCTCTGCTGCAAATTCCTCTTGGCCCAAGTTCCCTCTCCCAAACTCCCTGCTGTGCTCCAGGTTTCTCTTGGGCCATTTTCCCTCTTCCAAATTCCCCTCTCTGCTGCAGGCTCCTCTTGGCCTGACTTCCCTCTCCCAGATTTCTCTCTCCCAAACTCCCTGCTGTGCTCCATGTTCTTCTAGGCCCAGCTTTCCTCTCCCAGATTTCCTTCTGTGCTCCAGATTTCTCTTGGGCCATTTTCTCTCTCTCAGATTCCCCTCTCTCCTGCAGGTTCCTCTTGGCCCAGCTTCCCTCTCCCAGATTTCCCTCTCCAAACTCCCTGCTGTGCTCCAGGTTTCTCCCCTCCCAAACCAGGAACGTGCTGCGTGGATTGGGAGCCGCAGCACCACCCCCTCCCCAAACCACGGCCTGTCCTGCCTTCTCTCCCAGATCTCCATCAATTCCTGGCTCCTGGTTTATCCCAAGCGGCTGCAGCACCTGGCCAAGGACCTGCTGGGGGCCATGAGGAGCAGCTCTGGAGCCATGGGGATCCAGGTGGGGCAGCCCACGGTGCAGGAGCTGCACAACGACCGCATCGAGTCCTACGTCCGGAGCATCCAGAGCTCCTTGGGCAGCCAGGTGAGGAGCTGGGACGTCCCTGGGAGGGGGGATCCTTGGCAAAGGTGGGATGGGAGCAGCCTGGAGAAGAAGAGGCTCAGGGGGACCTTATTTTTCCCTAAAAACCCGTGACAGGAGGGTGAAGTCAGAAAGGGGTTGGGAACAAGAGGGAACAGCCTGAATTGTGCCAGGGAAGGCTCAGCTCAGACTCCAGGAGGGATTTTTTTTTATGGAGAAAGTTGTTAAACACAGGAAGGGGCTGCCCAGGGAGGGCTCAGCTCAGACACCAGGAGGGATTTTTTTCATGGAGAAAGTTGTTAAACACAGGAAGGGGCTGCCCAGGGAGGGCTCAGCTCAGACACCAGGAGGGATTTTTTTTCATGGAGAGGGTTGCCCCATGATTTCAAAAAAATCATGATCTCCATGATTTTTTTCAGGAAGGGGCTGCCCAGGGGAGGTGTGGATGTGACCCTTGGGGACACACGGGGTTGTTGGTGACCTTAGGTGTGGCTCAGTGACCCGGGAAGGGCTTTTCCCACCTGAACCAATTCCACGCTTCCCCTCAGGACAAAGTGCAGCTGCTCCTCTGCATCATCCCCGGCAGCCGGGACGACGTCTACGGGGCCATCAAGAAGCTCTGCTGCGTGCAGACCCCCGTGCCCTCCCAGGTGGGCTGGGACCTCCATTCCTGGGACTCTGGGGCTGTCTCCAGCCTCACTTTTTTTTTTTTTTTTCCCCACTATTGCATTGCCTATCTTTTTCTGGCCCAGCCTGGTGTTCAGCTTGGTCTCTTGGCAGCTCTGACACGCTACAACAATTCCTGTTGGTGGGGTCTTGGTTCTACAGGCCAGTTATTTTAAGTTATTTTAAGTTATTTTAAGTTATTTTAAGTTATTTTAAGTTATTTTAAGTTATTTTAATTTTTAAAACAGCACAGCACTAGGAGAAATTAAAAAGAAAAAGGCATTCTGCTGTATGTATAAAAGTAAAAAAAAGCAGCGAACAAATAACGATAGACACAGGAGATATTGCCCTAGATACATAGGAAGAAATACTTGATGCAAGCAGTAAGGTTTAATTAGGCTGGGACTTCTAACAGTTGAAGTCAGCTGGGAAGTGTCCTGCAGGAACTCAGGGTGATCATTACTTAAACTTGCACTTACTGGACAGCTGCTGCCAGTATTCACCACTTCACAGTTAGTTGAGCCAATTTCTAGGAGCTCCCATCTAAGAAAGCTGTGAAAGCTGTTTTCTCTTCTTTAGATGTGGCTTTTCTTTTCATTTCGGCTCACACTGTCGTGGCTGTGGTAGGAAAAGGGGACTCTCCAAGAAAACAGAGGTTTTATTTGGGGGGTCAGGGGATTCCCCAGCCTCAGGCCAGTGCCTCAGAGAGACCCTGAACTTGGGGTTTTTGTACAGGATAGTTTGGGAGGTGGGGACAAATTATTCAAACCAATAAAACAATCCAAACTCTACATGCCAGCTAAGTTACCTAAACTCTAACGAATCCAAAACAGGTTTAGGGATGGTCTCAAGGGGGTCCTGCCAACCAGTGGCTGGAACTCTTGGACCTTGAAGATAAGAATTCCATGATGGACAAAGGGAAAAATGATGCATAACACAGGGATGGAACAAGAAAAGAACCAACAGAAAAGAGTCTCCAATAGAGACTCAAGTTGTCTTAGAAACCTTTATCAAACTATGATACAAATACATTCTAGGACAAGGAGCTCTTTCAAGGTATCTAAACTACACTGAACTTACAATATAAAAAACTATGCTGTGTTCATAAATGAAGCTTATAAAACATTTCTTGCAAACCCACACCCCACCCCCGTGTTCTCCCCTCCCTAGGTCATCAACGCCCAGTCCCTCTCCGGCCACCCCGGCAAGATCCGGAGCGTGGTGCAGAAAGTTCTGCTGCAGATCAACTGCAAGCTGGGCGGGCAGCTCTGGGGGGTTGATATCCCACTGGTAAGGCAGGAAAACCCTGGGGAGAGGCCTGGGATGAGCCTGGAAGCTCTGGAGGGGGGTGAATTGTTGTGGGCACGGGCTGGATGAGCCAGCTGGAGAAGCAGAGTTGGCTTCTCTTGGGTGCGCCTGAGTCCCTTGGAGCTGGAGGGATCCGAGCCTGGAGGGGTCTGGATTATTCCCTAAATCCAGCCTGGCTGTTTTTCCCTCTTCCAGAAGCAGCTGAGGGTTGTGGGTGTGGACATTATCCTAAATCCCACCTGCCTTTCCCCCTAAATCCCACCTGCATTTCTCCCCCTTCATTATCCCTGAATCCCACCTGCCTTTCCCCCTCCATTATTCCCCAATCCCATCTCTTTCCCCTTCCATTATCCCCCAATCCCACCTGCCTTTTCCCCTAAATCCCACCTGCCTTTTCCCCTCCATTATCCCCCAATCCCACCTGCCTGTCCCCCCTCCATTATCCCTGAATCCCACCTGTCTTTTCCCCCAAATCCACCTCTTTCCCCCTCCATTATCCCCCAATCCCATCTCTTTCCCCCTCCATCATTCCTAAATCCCACCTGCCTTTCTCCTTCCATTATCCCCCAATCCCACCTGCTTTTCCCCCTCCATTATCCCTGAATTCCTAAATCCCACCTGCCTTTCC